>JANZLX010000007.1:11660488-11677695 GCA_025531955.1 Erythroxylum orinocense | reverse complement strand
AAAATAATTTATTTTTAAGTTTTATTTAATTTATAATTATTATTAGTAATAAAAATATTTATTATTATTTTAAAAACTTTGAAAAAAAAAAGGGGAGAAAGGAGAAGTAGGAAGAAGGAAGAGAAATTTTGAAAATTTTGCAAAAAACATTCCCAATTTTTTAAAATTTCTAGTACTAAATATCTGCCGATACCAACCTGTACAGCTGGCACCAACCAATATTTAAATTCAATATCAAAACTCAATATACTGTACCAGTTTTGGCCTGGAGCCAGTACAGTCCGGTATTCATAACAGTAAGATTAAGCAATTATAGAATTTATGAACATTAATTGCAAGATCAGAAGAGCCCTTTAGCATAAGCATACTCAAAATGAGAAATTTAGAAGCGAAAAGGTTTATATAACACCGATCGTGTAATTTATCACTTCACTTGGCTGTGCGGGGAAATTAATTTGAAGTCACACAAAACTGTATCCGATAGAAGACAAGGAGTTAATGTAGTTGGTAAGGAGATGAATTAGCAGTTGAAGTCTGTTGCTTTACAAGCAAACCCCAAATCATCAGAGCTCTAAGCAAACACTAGACACTACGTGTACGGCCTTTGCACTCTTATCTGGATACATCTTTCTTCAATTCTTTACCTGTACACCAAAAGAAAGTAACTCCAGAATTCTATGGCTAATGTCTAGATTGTCGAATCCTACTGGAAAAAAGTAAATAAACCCAGAATGTTCAAAATATTCAGTGTCTGAACATTGCCCTCGGCTTGTCCTCAAAACCTGGGGGGATATCAGCTTTCTCCGTAGCTTCAGAAAGTCTACCAGGTGAATTTTGTAAATGATCAGCAGAAGGCAAGGTGGGGTTAATCCTCCGAACAACTTCTGGAGGTATATAGGAGATCCTTTTATCAGTATTATAAGACACTTGCCGCAACTTTTGAAGCTCAGAGTCCATTTCCCTTAGAGCATTTGATGCAATGCTGTGTAAAGTCTCCAACTTATCAACAGATACTTTTTCAGGCTCTCCAGACTTGCCTTCATGGTGTTTGGGAACAAAGACATCAACTCTCCCAACAGGCTTTCCACCTTCCACGTCAAGTTTCATATCTTCATACTCGCGGCAATCTGTGTGTGCACCTTCAGACTCTTTGTATCTGACAGAAGAAAGTATTGAAGATTGTTCTTCAAGCATCTTGCAAAGTAATCGGTGACCTTTTGCGTGACGGAAGACTCCCCATAAGAAATGTTTCATGCTTGACCTTGCCATAATAGCTGTAAGAAGAAGATTTTGCATCAGATTAAGGAAGATGTTCAGAAAAATATACTCACATGGTTTGCGTATTCTGCTACACATAACGTTATAAGGACTGCTACATAACTCCAGCAGCAGGTTAAGAAGCAAAGTCCTTTTCTTTCTCATCATTTATCATGAGCGTGTGCGTGCGCGCGAGCGCATTGAAAGGGGGGTTTTACCAACTACGACAGCTACTTAGAAAGCAATGTTTCTCTTCCTTGCTTATACATGCAATTTATGTCTGCGCCTTTTCAAAGTAAGTAAAACTGAGGTGTTTATTATTATCCAATTCGGTATCATGAGTTCTGAAGTTCTTAGTGCTCCATATTGAAAAATCAAGGTCGTGCATACAGAGATAAGATGTGTAAGGATACAACCAAGGGGAAAGCCATAAATTAGGAAACGGGGATTTATATCCAAGGATTTGATGATTGCAGCCTTCTCTTCTCCACCTTATGTTCCTTCTACACATGATACACTCTCAGAACCTCTCTTAATTTTCCTTTCGATTGTACGTTTCTCTCTTCTCTCTTCACACACTACTGCCAAAGTCTTTCTTTACACCAGTTTCTCAGGTTACAATGAACTAATGAGCACATGGATTATGACAATTAGGTCATCCATCAATGCCAGAATTAAACTTAATGATGAGGGCAATACCAAATGAATAAAAAAAACTATATAAAAAAATTAGAGACATCAAATGAGAAACCTGTTTCATAGAGGACCAGGAAAACCATATAAGGAAAGAAAGCTCACTCTGTGAGTCGAAATGCAACTGGTTAGATGTAAAAATTAGCAACTCCACATCATCAATACAGCTTATCATCACTGAGTTCTTCATTTTCATAAGCTCAAACAGGGTCTCTTCAGATCTAATATGAGTTCCAGAGTGTATATCAAAGTTAACAACAAATCTCCAAAAACTTCAAAAATTAAAACACAATGAATATATAATGACGCTAAAAACTGATATACCTCTCAATGGATGAAGAAGAGGAAAAATAGAGTGCGATGTCATGAAGTTCCGGATAATCACAATGGAATAGATGTGTCAAAACAGGCTGTTGAGGCACCAAATGAACTTGAAGGACTTTAGGCATCTTAAGTGAAAAATTGTAAGCCTTCCTGTGTACTCTGGATGAAGGCTGAGCTTTAAATCCACAATAAAATTGACCATCAGGATAGAACTTGAAGCCTCCCCTACAGAAAAGGAAGCATAATAGGTGACGGAAATTATATATTGACTAAAACAATTAAAGTATTGCTAATATGCTTCGTTTTTTGGCCAACAAAAGGAAATTCCTAGACATGGCAGCATGGCTCCTGGCCTCATAGGACTGACAGAAGATAGATGGAGAAAATAACATTAAAAGAAAACCTTAAAAACGCTTTGGTCCAAATTGTAGCTACAAAGAGGACTGAGAGGATTTGGAAGCATTTTATTTTCGAATCACAAATTATGAACTTGTAGTCCAAGAAACTAAATCATCATAAAGTCAATGTATTCAGTGCACAAGACTCCCCGCTTTGCAAAGGTTTGGAGAGTCATAATATACACAACCTTTCCTTTATATTTTTACAAAGAAGTTATTTTCGTGACTTGAACCTGTGATTTTATGGTCACAAAGGAGCAACTTTACCGGTTGCTTCAAAAGTCACCCTCTAGCTAAATCATCATGTGGTTAACAAAGAGACTGACTACTCATGAAGTGAAAATCAAGTACAAAGGAGGATCACTAATGGTCACATTTATAGGATTTAAAATTATTGATTGTTAAGTTTCATGATGAAGATAAATAGGAGTAAAAACTAAGTACAAAGAAGGATCACTAATGGTCACATTTAAAGTACTTAAAATTATTGATTACGTTTCATGACGAAGATAAATAAGAGTAAAAACATTTTAAGGACTTAAAAGTATTGATTGTCAATTTTCATGATGAAGATAAATAGGAGTAAAACTCATGCTTAAGAGAAACTCTAATTCCATAACTACAACTTTTCCATTCTAGATACCAAACAACAGATGCCAACTAATGCATGGAGAACCACTGGAATTTCCCAGTAATAGTTTCTTTCTTTCAAAGACTACTGTAATCAGGATTCAAGTTACGCACTTCCAAGTAGCATGCAAAGCAGGAAACCAAGGACGATAAGCATGTAACATGGGCAAAATAGACAGCAGATCTCCTTGATTAACATCCAGGTGCTTTGCGTCAGCAATGGTGCTTGAGCTACTAGCTGTATACAAGAAGCAAAAGAGGGAATAATAGGTTGACTAATTAGTCATCAAATCAAATTATTGCTAGTGAGATCCAAATTAGGAATTATATCGAATTGTTATTTTTAGCAACCAACTTCATTTTACTACTACAGTGCAAAGGAAGACTGAAAAAAAAACATATAAATTCTTCCTTTCAAAGCTCCAAAAACATCAATTTACTCATCTATAGTATGCAAAATATCAACTATCAGATAGGTAGACTAAAAAAATGCCTTGCCTGAACTAAAATTCGGGGTAGAAATCACCAATTCTTTCTCCATTCCCTTGTCTTTGCATGTATATGCAGTTTCACCTTCCTTAGCAGATACAGTGATGTGTAGCTTCTTGATATGAGAATTCCCAGTAGAAGCTAGACCGGCAGTTTTTTCTGGCCAATTATCACAAAAGTAATGCATTCATGGAAAACTACAATTATATTTTGCAAATACTCATCAAAATACCAAAATCAGTATTCACTAAAAGCAAACAAGAAGGCATTAGCTTCAATTTTCTCATCCCATTTACAAGACCAACAGTTTCCTCTTGGTTGTAGCTTTAGAGTATCTATCACAATTTAAAAACTTAATTTAGGGGAAGAATGCAAGTAAAATAAGCTGATTAACCTCAAATTATACAAAAATGACCAGAAGGATGTACCAAAATTATCAGAAGAAAAGAAAATTCACATCATATGATGACTACACCCCTTAGTAGAGAAAAATAATAACAATTACTACCTAGATTTGAGCTTCAACTAACAAGTTCTACCGAAATATGAACTTACGTCAACCATAATATATTAAACTAATACGTACAAGTTGCTTAATATTCTAACACGATGAGTTTCTATAAGTCACCGAGACTTCACTCAATTACTAAAAGTGCAGCCATAACATAGAACTTGACCAGGTTTGAGTAAAATATCAAAGAAATTCCATCAACTATATCAATGATCATGGTACCATGTACTAACTCGGAATATGTCTGTGATGTTTTTTTTGCAGCTTTCTCGGCATCGGCATTGCAACTTTCAACTTTTTTTGAAGGTATATTAAGTTCATATATTTTGACACCTTTAGCTATAATTGACTCGGTTCTTTGTTGTTTCTTGCTTCTTTGTTCCTCTGCAGGAGTGATAGGAGACGATCTCGCTGTAGCACAAGGCATTGAGATTAACGAGTGAAAATTGTCAAATACCCATATGTGCTTATATAAACAAAATACAGTTCATCTGAACATGATAGAACTCTAGCTTTATAAACTAGAGAAAGTGTATGTTATTGAATAGGAAAAAGGTACTCTACTGCTATTACAAGGGTTATTCCACAGGACACCCTTTCTAGTGCTAAAATGCTCCTAGAAAGAAGGAAATTCTTTCTGTCTACAATATCTCTCTTCTTAATTTCCAATCCCCTCCCCTCTCTCCGTCTTTGCCTCAAAACTACCCACTGAAGCCATTCTGTTACAACCCACCCTTGTGCCAACTCAGCCACTAACTAACTAACTAATTCACTCCTGTCTGCCCCCTCTTTCTTTCTCCTCGAGTATACTCTCCGTATCATAGGCTTATTTATGTCTGTTATTCTCCCCCCTTCCTGAATTATCCTCAACCACATTGGTCCTAACACAACATTTCCTTAAATGAATGGAACACGTGATTGTTTCTCATCCCTCATGGAATACTACAGTTTTAGCAGACAAGTTAGGCATCGAAAAAGAAATATCAAATATGACCTATAGACTTAATTTGAATGCCTGGAATTAGGATATCCACTTCCACTCCTTCCTCGCCCACCCTAGCCCCGTGGGAAGAGGAGTATTACAAATTGAATGTCAAAACACCAAGTTAGACAAACTTCAATCTAGTCATGTTTATCATGCAGGCACAGAACAAAAAAACAGAATGGAAATATAACATAAACTTTGTCAGGTAGAGCATGGGATAAATGGGCATGCAAACCAACAATTTGTTATAGATGATTTAATTTCAAGTCAACTACTTTAGAAGGTAGTTTCTTATATGAAACATTGACAACTTCTCTATTCACATTAATAGACTTTGTACGTTGGTCTTCATCTCCAATTTTACATACTTTCTTATCCTAGAATCTCACGATCATTATGCTCAATAGAATCAAGAACAAAATGTTTGATATCGTAGAAATGCAATGACGTTCCAAGATTTTATATTCATCAACCTTTTGCATGTGGACATTGAACACAAAAGACAGCTTACAATATTACCTTTAATCATTTGCGGCGCCAATGGAGTGGCTACACTAGTCAATTGTGTTGTTCCACTTGCAGGCTTGGTTAGATGTGCAGGTACAATTCTAGCCTTTGGCTTTGGATGGGGGTACCTTGAAGTGAGATTTGAAGATCCATGTTTGTATCCAGAATTAGTCTTTAATGGTGATTGTCTTTTTGTGGCTTCTGAATTCAGTCTCATGACTTCTTCAATATTAAGAAACTTCACCTTGCCAGTCTTTGGCTTTCTAGAGCGATTGCTTCCAATCGAATCATCAAAGCCCTTTCTAGTGCCTTTATCCATATTGTTCCTGAATACATTGTAGGAATTCTTCAACCCTTCTTTCCCACCATGCTCCGGTAAAGAAATGTTATTGGTAGACGTGCATTCATCGCAAATCCATACGTCTGGGATTTTGAATCTTAATTTCCACATGCAATAACTGAGAAGTAAGCAAAACAGGCGAACTTAGAAACAATCCGCATGTTTCATCACACTACAAAACAGAACAATTAACTGAGAACAGATGCATGTTAACACAAAATGACAAAAGAAAAACTTTGGACCGCCCATTTTATAGGAGTAGTAAAACAAGCAATAATTTGAACCATAAGCCTTATAAATCAAGCCTAACCACGACCATTTCAGCCTATAGAAGTCTATCCAAGTTAATATCCACAAAAGATGAGAACAAGAAGTCAATCAAGCAAAATCCAAAATGAAGGAATTTATGTACAAAGATGACAAATCACACCGAGTATCGCACACAGATACTCATGGGGAAAAATAGGCAGGCAGGTGGAAACGAGAAGGCAGGCCAAGAAACATGGATATAGCATCTTACAGGTGTTCACGGGTTATTCCACATGCTGAGCAAGTCATTATAAACTCTTGATCACCAACACCACCACATATCTCACAACGTTTCATCTGCATATTGAAAAAGCTTCACTTGACTGAGAGAATCCTAGTTCCGCAAAACAACAATAAAGCAATGTCATGACAGTGACTTTAGGCAGAAAATAGTTAGGTAAGTTCCATATAAAGCGTTTGATAGTTGGAATTCAGAAGAAGAGAGAAACAGAAACAAAAATGGAGAGAATGCACAGAGAGTTCTTGGGTTTTTCACAACACCAGTTGGGTCGTCATCAAAGTGTGAGCTTGATGTGGGACTTGGTGGTTTGTGATTTTAATTTCTTCGTTCATTTGGTCACTTGGTCTTTAACGAAAGACGAGCTAAAATGAAAAGAACTTGATGGAAAGAGTAGTGTTGGTTTTCAGTTTTCAGAATATGGCGCTGGAGCTTGAAACTTCTCCTCGAAGTTTTCTCGTGTATTTTTTTAAAATAATTAATTTAAATATTTAAAAATAATATTTAGAATCGCATTCGCAGGGGTGATATTGAGAATCCCAAACGGCCACCCCTGCGCCCACGAAACGTGTGAACTAAATCGTACATAACGTGCCCGCCAACATCGATTCTGAAAGCTTTGCCACAGAATGTCCATGTACACTCTCACGCTCCAAATGTATACATTGTTAGAAAGAGAAATCTTAATTTGAGGAATATCCTTTGTTAAGAATGAAAAGACTAAATTTGACGGATTTCTTTTATGACGCTAATTTCTTTTATCATAAATAACCACCCTAATTAGGGGATCAATTCTCTTGTTATTATTTTCGTATATCACCTTATGCTCAAAATCATCTATCAACTTATTAATGTTTAATAGATAAATGGATGGTCTCAAATACAGGGTGACACGCAGAAACGAAAACAGTCACTCTCTATCCTCTAACTAGACTCAGAGCAACATATAAGAGATGAAGACGATGCAACAATAGTGTGGTAATGGATCCGGTGCAATACAACGATAGTATGATGATGGCTCAATGATAGAGACTTAGAATGAGAGAAATCAATCATCTATTTCGGTTAACAATTCTTATCTTATTTTATTAAATTCTATCTACATATTTACGTGGGGTTCATATAAACATATGATAAGATTAAATATCACAAAAATTGAAACACCTTAACGAAAACAAAAGATCTCGTTCTTAAAGTAAGAGGTAGCAATGATTTTAAGAATTTAAAGTGTGGTAAGGTTATGAATTTTAGAGTTTGCGGTATTTGAAGTATTCTTTAAAATCGTAACACATCATATCTCACATGTAAATGAAGAGGTAAAAATTAAAAATTAAACAAAAGCTAAAGAAAAATTGGACTAAAATGAAAAAAATTGAAACGTAGAATCTTTCAGGCCAAGTACAGCACAAACAGAAGAGAAGAAAAAAGGAAAAACAAAAGTAAGACAGGGAGACTCTGATGAACAAAAAAAAGACGACGAAATAGCAAAATGGGAACAATACAATACATCCAATCCTTCAGACAGAAACAGCTGGACGGCAAGAACAAGCAAAGGAGGAGGGAGCGAGCAGGAAAGAAAATAAATAATCTCATGTGATCATCCCATGGTTGGTTGGAGGAAGAAAAGCAGAATGTGATGTGACGTGTTACCTACGTGGAGATTCTGATGCAGCCGTGCTAGCATCCTGAGGCCTCTCCTATCCTATAATGCTCATGCTCGTCAAACTTCATTGATACATCAGTCTACTTTTGTTGTACATGATCTGGCAAACTCTGAGAAGGGCCAATGCGGAGATTTTCCAGGACCGATTTAGGTAAGTCACTATTTTACATGTCCACTCAGAATGTCCAGAAGTTGACACGGCAGTAAATACTCCATTAAAGACATCAACTGTCCCCTTCACTCTTTCACTTATATTTTTTCATCCATCCCCACTTTGTTTCCGGTAAACCTTCCATGAATCAGAAACATTCCCATTAGCTTTGTCTAAAGAAAAGTAATATATGTACCGGCTTATCTCCAATGTTTGGTGAAAAACTAATCAGATCTTTTTTAGCTAGGTCAATTTATTTTAACTTATTGATTTTAAAGAAAATTGACAAATTTATTTAATAAAGAACTAGTTGAGTTCGCTAATTCAACCTAACTAGTTATTTTATAAAAAACTCTTGTATAAGAGCGTTTTGAAGAAACAGCTGAAATGGCTGTTTGCAATTACCATAACACTCGTTATTTGTGGGGCCATGACTACCAAAGAGTACCCACAATGCACTAGAAAGTCAATTCGTTTCTATTTTATAGACAATAAATATAGTTGTGGGGATTAGGATATGTCATCAACGTTGATATTAAGTAGTTTAGTTCTTTAAAGTTACTTTATTTTTATTTTTAAAAATTTGATATGATAATTTACTTATAATATAAATAACATTAAAATAAATCATATTAAATATAAAAAACTTAATAGTTTAATTAATTGAATCAATTATAATATAATAATAATAATTAATTATTATTATTATCATATAATTATTATTATGTTATAATTAAATGTTCTATGTTTTTTTATTAAAGTTATAAATTTAATTTTTGTAGAATTAAATATTTAAAATTTAAATTCGAATATTGAACGAAATATTAAAATATATAATATTGATACCATTATAATTTTTTTAAAGTCATATCCTTATAAATCATTTCACACATAAACAACTAATACTAAACAACTAATTTTACCAAACATCTTTAACAAACAACTGATATAATCAATTGATCAAATCAGCTAATAGAATAAACTAACAGGGCCCATATGTGAATGTCCTATATTAAAAAAAGAAGAGAGAAAAAAACTAATATATAAGGCTATTTGAAATTTCACTTAGACTTGTGTATGATCTTAACTTTCCTTTTCGTGTAAACCCACAAATTCATTGCTAATTTCATATGGTATCAAAGTAATTTTAATTCAAATTATTAATTTTCCAATTGTTCATCTAAATGTGCAATCCCAATTGTACTTAAAGAGAGAGTTGATAATAACCACATGTATCTAATGGACTAATTCACTTAGTTTTAGAATAAAACCTTATAACTTTTGTATAGTCTAACTTTCCTGCTTGTATTAACCCATATGTCAATTGCAAATTTCACAAGGAGACGCAATTTTGCTAGGGACAACTAAACTAAGAACATGAGAGAGAGCGCATAACTCTCGTAAATTAATAAATACTGCTCTCTAGATCTAAATCTAGATTTACAAAACAAAGGAAAAAGGTACACATTAGAAAGTTGTCCCATCAACAGCAACACAATATCAAAACCATCTTTTAGCCAACCAGGTTGGAGAAGAAACAAACGTGGAACTTAAGCTATGATAGTATATCTCTGATAAACAACAGAATCCACATGCAATGCAAATACATAGCCACAAACGAACATTGATATCCAGCATCAGTGGTGGCCACTCTACCCCACTGTAACAACTATCATGGCCAACCTTTCAACCCCACAATCGCAGCAACACTAGAGCCAAGAGGGTTGTGAAGACAGAAACCAAGCCATTATAATGTAGTCTCACCCCACCATAACTCACGTCTGTGTTGATTCCAGCTCCTGTTGGACTGACACCCGACCCGTATCCTCCCAAAACTCCATTTGCAGGAGTTGTAGTGTAGGGAGTTGTTGTTGTCGGTGTGGTGGTAGATGGGGTCGTGTTCGAGGGTAAATTAGTAGTTGGAGTTGAAGTTGTCGGGGTAACCGGAGTTGTAGATGTTGTGCCGGAGCCTGCGGCACTGTAGCAAGAAAACAAGCAACAGACAACATATAATCCTTAATCCTTCATAACAAAAGAAAACAAATGAGGAAATGCATTAATGTTGGAAGTTTCAACAGGATTGTCAAAATTAAGCACAGAAGAAACATACAAGTCAACATAATACAGTTGATACCATGGCACACATGACAACAAGATATCGGGTTTTGTAAGTTTGAGAGAAACTTTAGGTTTGTTCAGATTAATTTCATAGATCTCTAAACACAGAAAACGACTGGTAGGGACTTGGCAGATGTTGGAAGGCCTTTGCAAGATAGGATAACTTCCTATGTACTAATTTCAAACATAGAGCATTTGCCGAATACAGGAGTATAAGCTTGACTCGGATGCCAACACAAGGTCAATACAAGCAAGTCCCTATAGTTGATCAACTTTCACATTAAAAGGCAGATTCCACCAATATGTGGTTCCCGGTAAAGGAGGCAGTTTGAACTTCCCGTCCCAGGGACAGGGAGCCATATGCTCAGTATTATCCAACATCATCAATCTAACACCTTTCCACATATATTGCAGCAAACAATGTCGAACTAACCTAAACATTCTTGTGGGATGGAGGTGCTTGAATGGTCCATTTTCCATAAATAAAATCAACAATTATCTTTCACTCACTTGCAGTAAATGAGTTTTAAAACTTGTCCTGAATACATAGGAGCCAGCATCTGGCCTCATGTTCTGCGGTGCACAAAAGACTTGCTTTTGCTTTGCGTACCTCCAAGCCAAACTGAACGATGAATTGCAATCTGGAGCAAGATACTCCCATTCATCGTATCATCTCACAAATAACATCTAAACATTTTACTTCCCAAAACCACTATAATTTTCTTTTGGCGTTCATGGGACCTACAGAACTGTACAAACACACCTTTGTAGTTCCCAAAATCCCCCAGTTTTCAAAAAGTTGGGTTAAATCTCCAAATTTTGATCATCCCAACGCCAAGTTGCTAATGAAAAATCACTTTCACTAAGCAATGTACCCCACTTTACTAAGCAGTATGCTACTCAATGTGAAACAAACTCCTTGACAACTGCTTTATTTCAAAACACTCTTTTTGACCAAAAAGACACTATTAAAAGCCATTGTTCAAAAGAAAAAAAAGAAGCCTTTAAATGCAAAAGTTAGTCTATAATCAAATGCTGTTACATTTCCCCTTTTTTATCCATATCTGGGCCACATAAGAGGTAATTATCCACTAATTTCTCACTGCTTGTGATAAACCATCCATCAAATGATTTTAGCTGTAAGCTACAGCAACTATATAAAGCTACTTACACAGAACTACATGGAGTAAATCTTATGAAGCTAAAGAATACCAAAAGTCAATACTGCAAGCTACATATTGCGACGTACAGGATGCTAGGCATCTGTACAATTTTATACTCAACGTGCTTTCTATCTTACCTTAGCATCGGCAACATCATCATGTTAAGAATGAACTAAAAGTTAATCCATACTTCTTTTTTTCTAGAAAAAAATATCCATACTTCCTTAAGAGGTACATATACACATGATTCCTTCGTTTGAAGGAATAAACCATTCTGCTTGGGGGAATCTGGGAGTATCACATTCCCAATTACCGATCCAATGCAAAGGCACTAGCTTTTTTGCCGGATGGCGGAGTTTCTTTAACAACATGGGAATGCCAATAGCCATTAAGAAAATCAAGCGTTTTGACAGTTTAACTCCACCAGACAATGGAGTTTGGCCGCATAATTAACCAAGAAAGTGATAACGTTCAGAAGTGAAAAATAAAAAAGCACCACTGCACCAGTAGAGACAATCTTAAAAGTGATTTCAGATCTGACACACATTTATAGCTAGAAAAGGAAACAGAACTTAAATGCCATACAAATATAATTCAAACACAAACAGGCTTTTATCCAGCGGAAAATCTGAGCAACAATCTAGAGAAAAAATAAAATAAAAGGATAAATGGTAAAAAAATAAATAAATTTATTACCTGCTAGTAGCAGGGAAAGAACAGCCACTGAAACCTACATTCAAGACACACAAACTCGAAATGAGTGCCTCTTTATCAAGAAACTGTGTTCTAAATGGGTTCATCAGGGACTTAATAAGCAACTTACTAGGATCACTAGTAGAAATGGTGGCAGTGCCAGAGAAATCGCAAGCGCCTTGAGATTGACCCTTCTTTTGGAAGTAGCTGTTGACAGCATAAGAGCAATGCGCCCTCACATTATTGGGCTGAAAACACGGACCATTCTGGTGTGTTGGAGCGCAGTCAGCCCCAGCTCCACAAGCATAGTCTAGCGTCTTTTGGAGGGCTGAGTCGGGCATTTCCTTGCAAACACACCATGTGCAACCTAAGAAGAAGTTTTTCTTCAGTAAATATGGAGTAGATTCAAGTAATCGAAACACTATGGTTACTTAAATAAATAACAAGGAGATAGAAGCAGCAGACTCCGCTAGCCCTTTAATACTGGCAATATAAATTGCAGAAGATGAGGAAAGCAAACTGGTTTCATGCCCAAAATTTACAGCATTAAACATATAGTACGGCATTGCCCAAAAACCAGCCAAAGACAGAAGAAAAGACTACTAATAATGGTTTATCACGAGAAAAGTGACTATTAACAAGAATGTTTGTGTCAGAAACAAGAAAAGATCATAACTTGTAGCAGTTCATGAGAAGAAAATAGGTAAACTTCAGAGTCCAAACCAACCCAGTCATCCCAAAGCACCTCCAAACAAAACGGGAAGGAAGAAAAACCATAAAGAACAAAGAAGAAAAAAGGAAAAAGGAAAATATACGAGGGTTACCTGCGCGGCCAGTCATGGCCAACATAAGCATAGCAAGAGCTAAGAAAGCAGCAGCCATGACAGGTGAAAGAAAAGGGGTATGGAGTTTGAGAGTCTGATGAGCTGCAGAGCACAAAGCACAAGTGCGGAGATAAAGTTGGCTGCAGTTTGTTTTGCAGCTAGAGAGAGAGATGGAAGGGGTTAGGTGTGCAGGCAAAAGAAAACAAGACAATACAGTAGTGATGTACAGCAGATTGTGGGGCGGAAGTGACCGTGATTGTTGTCTGTTTGTGGATTATGAGCCTGTAGCACAGCGATGAGTGTAGTGGGGGGTTCGTGTAACTGTGCTGTAGTCTCTATATAGTATATACTAATCATTTCTCCATCTTTATCGTCTCTCAAGAAAACCAAAAAAAGACACACACATACGTATATATGTAGGAAATTGATAGTCCTCGGGAGTTGTGAAAACTCACCCTTTTTGATCTGTGTGGTTAAAAATCAAAGCTTGAGCCACAAAACCTTCTTGTTTTGTCTAAAGTGAAAATGGTGTGTTTGGTTAAAATTCAAACACACCAGGTTGTTAATAATTTTTATAATTTTTATTATTATAAAAATTAATAATAAAAAATAACTTATTAAAAATTAAAAATTAAATAATAATGATAATTAATAAAATTAATAATAATAAAAAATAAATAAATAAAATTAATAATAATAAGAATAACTTAATAATAGTAATAATAATATAACAATAATATTAATAAAAAATTAATAATCATATTAATAATTTATTAAAAATTAATAATAATAATAAATAAACAAATAAAATTAATAATATTAATATTAATATTAATATTAATAATAACAATAATAAACCAAAAGTATTTTCATTTTCAGTTTTTTATTATAAATCTCAACCAAACAGGTTTTTGTTTTCAGTTTTTATATTGCAAATCTCAACCAAACAGGTTTTTGTTTTTTTTAGGAAAAAAACAGAAACTAAAAACAGGAAACAAAAACCAAAAACAACAACAGAAAAACAAAAGTGGAACCAAACGGTCCCTAAATATAGCAAATTTAGATACTCTCAAGCATACAGTTTCAAATCATACTTGCTTGACCATCTGTCAATCCCAGTTTTATGGACTTACAGCCTAGAGCGGAGCCTTCAAGCTGTCAAACTTCGCCTACTAAGCTCTTTGCTGAGCTAATATTATTACGAGATCGACTCCCGAGAGATGACTTTGCTTTGACAGCATATTAGACGAAAGCAACCATATTCACAACAGCTAATTGCAGGAAATCATCACCATCGTCATCATCGCATTCAGTCTGAAGTCCCGTACTGAAGTAAGATCTGAAAAGATCCATAATACGCAGCTTTATCTTTACATAATAAAGAGGTTGTTTCCAATAAACCTACATGCAAATAAGACAATATAAAAATGATACAGGTTATAGAGAAAATAGAAAAACATCAATAAGTAAAAATCAACAAAAATAACAAAAGATAAGATATATGTAAAATAATGAAAATAAGACTAATAGTAATAATACTAACAAAGCTAATAATAATAATAACTAATACAAATTCGAAAAGACGATAAATAATTAGATAATAATAAAAAATATATTATAATAATAATAAAGGGAAAACTAATAAAAATAAGAAAATTTAATAAATAATAAAATAATATACCTGGAACTACGAAATTTGTCCACAAATTAATACTTCTTTTAGAAATACACCAAGTAATACTTAAATCTTGTCAAAAAGAACTAAAATATGGGATCTGTCATTAACAATTGTTGCAAGCGTTCCGTCCAACTTGGAAACATGGACAAGAAACGCTACAATCAGCTTCTTAGTTACGTGCAGATATGCTAGTTCAACAAAAATTAGCAAACTCAGTGAACCTATCAGCTAGTTTATAGTGTTGACGGATTGGATATTATCATGCATGCTCCCCATAAATCCAAGAACTTAATCTCTAAGCTAGCAGCACAACAAGCACTAATTTCTTATAAATGGATATTGCATAATTTCTCTAAGAAAGGGCCTTTCTGATAAAGGCTAAAGGACGCTCCTACATCACATAGCTGTACACCGCAAATGGTGTTTCCATTTCTTGATTGCAAGGACAACCAACAATAACTTCTTATAAATGAATATTGCTTCATTTTTCTGAGAAAGGGCCTTGCTGATAAAGGCTGAACGATGCTCTTCCATTAAAGTAACTCCTACCTCTAATACAGTGACAATGCTTGGGGACAATTTTAGAAGGATAATTACTCTTCTAAATGTTTCCATGGTAACATTTTTTCTGGTGACTAAAAAAAGAAAAATAATCTTGAATTTCATAAAAGAAACGTATCTCATCTCTATATATACTAAAACCAATACAATAAAAGCAGCATCGCACTTGATACCTCTTTTCAAAGCTTCAAGTTCCAATTATGGGCACTTCGAGGTCCAGTTGAAATGCCTTCATAGTATTGGTCCTCGAGCTTTTGATCATTCCAATCCTTCACAAACTCGGCGAATAATTCTCTTGCAGATTCAGATGAAAGATCAGAGAAGAAGACCTTTCTCTCTTCTTTTAGCCAAGTAGCAAACTCATTGTTCTTGGAGTAGTAGTCATCATCAGACAGCTCTTTGAAGTGAGGTTTCTGAAAGATTGAAACATCAGAATAAAAATCATCAAACATGACTTTTCAAGACGAAGTACCACCAAGGTTAATTTTATTAGGAAAGAGAGACCAAAACAGCTTGACATGTCACTGCCAAATCTCAGCCAAACACTGGATGAACGTCCTATCTAGCACACCCACATGGTACACGTGAGCACACCCAGACCCCATACCCTGTAGTAGCTTGTTCTTCAGGAGTTTCCAAGGACTCTAGTCTGATTTCTTCATTTTTGACTCAAAGATATATACCTAATTAAAGGAGGAAAAAAACATCCACCTTCCACATTTATTTCCTCTGCAGTAAATTAAACAATACAATCACGAGCACCAGAAATAGAAGCAATCTTAATTTGTGCTGTTATAAGAAAACACCATAGAGCACAGGACAGCTTTTCCAAACTATAACGTCGCGAAATGCCAATCCATATAATATGATGTATTCGGTTTCAATTCTAGTTAAGTGCAAGTTTTTAAGTTTTGAAAAGTATATCAGCTGAAGACCAAGAGTCTGATGGTAATGTGATTGTCCTCAGGAACTGAGGGCAAGTTTTAGATTGTCCCTGCCCCACTTGCGGGTAGTTACAGCATAAAGAACAGAAAATGAAGATATTATGAAAAGAAGGCTCCATGTATACAATGTGCTGGGATACCTTGGGTAGGGATATAGGAGATTCTGCCTGGCAGTAAGTTTGAGAAAAATCAATTTGTTTCCAGTGGATTTTTAATGCTCCATTCAGAATGGCCTCCTTGAAAACGGAGAGAGGTAACTAACTTCCCTTTATTTCTGATTTCTCATATGCCAAAATATGATTATTAAAATTTTTATTATAACTTTTTATTTTGATTTTTTAAGAAATAAAAAAATGGTTTATTTATTAATATTATTATAATCACTGTTGTCAGTAATAGTTATCAATACTAAATAAGAGTTAAATATTTTAAATTTAGAGTAAATTATGTTCAACATGTTGACCTTTTGATAACTTATCAAATATATCTTAGTTTTTAATTTGTAATATTATAAATCACGCGATCTATGAAATCTATAATATATATATATATATATATATCTTACCGTGTTGTAACATTATGAGTGACATACACTAAGCAGTGAAATGAACTCTGTCATCATGTTCTAAAATATGTTTTGGGAAGACGTACAATTTTTTTTTGACATTTGGACTTATGTTTATTGACTAAAGGGAGGTTTTAATCTATCGTTTGATAATAACAAAACATTA
>JANZLX010000007.1:11640123-11653131 GCA_025531955.1 Erythroxylum orinocense | reverse complement strand
TTTACTTGAGAAAGAGAAAATTAAGACGAAGACAAAGAAGTAAAACGAAGTACATAGACAAACGTGAATGTCGAAAGGTCATGTGTGTTAAACAAAACCGCAGGCCATGGTTTTGCACATCAATATTGTTTTTTTTATATTTAACACGGAGAAAAAGCAGACGGAAGCGCAAAACCAAAACGGAGGGAAGCGCAAAACCATTTTGCTAAGGTTGAAGAAAGCAAAATAAGACGAATCGGTGAAACTCAAAGTGATTTAGTTGTCGTGCAACTTAATTAATTAACGCTTTCGTCTGATTTTATCATCCATCTCATATTTTATTCCCGCCTTCCGTCTAATTTATGCTTGTGCTTCCGTCTGATTTTTACTTGTTCATTCCGTCTGATTTTTTCTTGATCATTCCGTCTCAGACAAACCGGTGAAACCCAAAGTGATTTAGCTGTCGTGCAACTTCATTAATTAACGCTTTCGTCTGATTTTGTCGTCCGTCTTATATTTTATTCCTGCCTTCCGTCTAATTTCTACTTGTGCTTCCGTCTGATTTTTACTTGTTCATTCCTTCTAATTTTTTCTTGATCATTCCGTCTCATACGTTACCTCCGTCTGATTTTTACTTATTCATTCCGTCTGATTTTTACTTGTTCATTCCGTCTCATATGTTTCTGCTTCCATCTTACTTTCTTGTTCCATTATTTTGGCTACAATATATATATATATATTAATTTAACTACAATATTTACTTAAGAAAGAGAAAATTCAGACGAAGACAAAGCAGTAGAACGAAATACATAGACAAACGTGAATGTAGAAAGGCGTTTCTTCTATTAAGGTTTTTTCCAAGTCTTTTATAGCTTATGAAGAACACATTGATTTCCATCTAGATACCAGCAAACGCTCATCAAGCAATGAAAATTCAACGGGAAATTGAACGTAGAAAAGGGTTCATCCAGGTCCACACTCACTCAGGTCCGAGTTATAGAATTCAACCGCTTCAATATCGTCTTCTATTTTGGCGGAATGAATCAGAATGACATTATGGCAAATTGTTCCAAGATCTTATCGCAGTCTTGATCAACGCGTTTGTCCACAATAAAATAAAACCTGCACAAAAAGAGAAGTTTAGGTCACAACACCTACAGAGAAACAAAACAACATAAAGAGAAAAAGGCAAAAAAAAAAAAGGAAAAACGATAAAGGAAAACTTAAAACTTACCAAAGTAGAAAGTAAAACTCGAAAACAAAACCGCAAGCCATGTGTGTTGGACAAAACCGCAGGCCATCTGTACACACAATAAAACCTGGATGAGAGTCCTAGGAAAAAGCACAGACCCAAAAAGGAAAACAAAATCAAGCAAAAACGAAAACTTACCACATTTGTCGGAGAGAAACTGCAACACCTGCAGATAAACAAAAGGAAAAACGTGAACTTAAGGTCAAGAAATAAAGGAAAAAGGAAAAAGGAAAAAGGAAAACTTATGACAACTACAGAGGAAAAACTCACCAAAGTAGAAAGGCACAGAAACTGCAACACCTGCAGAGTACCGAGAAATTAACAAAAAATTAAGGAAAACGGAAAAAAAGAAAACATATCACAGAACAAAAACTTACCAAAAGCTGAAAGAGAAACACCCGCTGGAGAGAAATTGCAACACCTACAGAGACACAAGAAAAATAATCGATCACTTCACAACACAAAGAGAAACACCTGCTGGAGAGAAACTGCAACACTTGCAGAGAAACAAAGAGCACAAAGAATAAAGAAAAGGAAAACTTATCACAGCTGCAGAGAAACAAAAGCAGAAAAGAAAACTTACCTCCAACCATTTGCGTTGAACAAAACCGTAGGCCATCCCAGTCGTCCAGTGCCAAGCATGAAAACTTTGCAGAGGAAACCAAGGGCGGAGAGGTAAGGAAAGAGAGAGAAAACTTTCCAGAACTGTTCGAGGCAGAGTAATTGCGAAACTCTAGGGAAAGTAATAGAGAAAGCTTTGGCACAACATTCAATGACCAGATAAAATGGACGAACGAGATGGATTAAGAAAGGCACAACATTTAATGACTAGATAAAATGGACGAACTAGATGGAATGCGCGGCACAACATTCTATGAACAGATATAAGCCGTCAGATTAAATGGACGACAGGGATGGATTATTTCTATCAACAGATATAAGCCGTCAGATTAAATGGACTAGCGGGATGAATTGCGTGGTCGTCCATCCCAACTCGTCCTTAGTATATATACTTAATGAAAAACACTGGAAGATAGAATTTTATAAGTTTCATATGTTTGATAAAAAGTCTAAGGTAAACTTTAAGGATGTAGTGATTGAGAACTGACATATATTGGAGAAAAATATGAAAAGTTCATGTCAGGTTTAATAATGAGTAGTATTGGTACTATAATAACCTAAAACATATGCTAAGAGGGTTGAAAATTTTAGTTTATGAGATAGAATAATGTTAAAAAGAAAGCATTAGCATGGTATAGCCAAGGATAAAGTGAGAAAGACCTTCAGGTAGTCAAGGAGAAAAACTTAGTCACATATACTCTGAAAATTTGTGATGGGGATTAAATATCTTTTAGAAGACAAGGGAAAGTCAAGTGCAAGATAGACAAATGGGGGTGATGATAAAGGATGTAAGATTTCATAAGATTGATAAATTGTTTGCATTTGGTTAGATCTATTGAAAAGGGTTCACATTTTGGAGGATGCAACTAACATATTGATAAAGTCATTACCCACAAAGAAGTTCAAATGTAAAATGAACTTGATGAGTGCTCACATAGCTTGTACCCCTCAGGAGCTTGTGTAATAAGGAACAATTCTTGGTTAGGATTGGAGAATTCAAGTTAAGGTGGGAAATTATGAGAAATACCCTGAATTCTAGTGATATAGAATTTCAGTGACCTTAGGATTTTGTTGAAATAGAGTGTCAGTGACCTTAAGTTTCTATGAAATAAAATATCAGTGACCTTATGATTTTTTGGTTCTAAAGTTTCACTTTACTTAGATTTCTTACATGTGACTTAACAAATACCTGTTTAAGAGTTGTGTAAGAGAGTAGTTTTAGTCATATTTCTTCTTTTATTGTCTTTTTCACAACAATAAAAAAATTATTTTCTTACCCATAAATTCTTGGTGTTCTTTGGTTCCTTATTTTAATATATATTACTCCTTTTCTCACAAGAATTATTGGCCCCAAGATTAATGGAATCATTATATATCTATATAGTTGCTTTGGATGTAGCCTCTTAACTTTGTTTTGATTAGGGAAGGAAGAATAACTATAGGCTAATATACTATATAATTAAGATATTAATAGGCACACAGTTGGAGTATCTAAAATGAATTCAAGAAAATTTAGGTGTTATTTTTAACTCACATCATTATTGTGTGCACATAACTCTTATTAAGATAATACTCCTTAAATTGGACATATCAGGTAGAATTATGAAGTGGTTCATTGAGCTAAAAAAGTTTGACATTATATATAACCCAAGAAATTATTTTAAATCATAAGTTATAGTGGACTTCGTACTTGAAATGTCAATACCCTTTGAAGAAAAAGAGTAAATTAACAAAGATGAATAGCTAACATAGTTAATATACGTAAATTAGTGACATTGGAATATATATGTAAGGAAAATGCAAATAATAATACAATATATAGTTCAAAATTAATTTAAAATATCCAATAATGAGGCATAATATAAAATGTTGCTCTTTGGGTTAATGTTATCTTATGAAATAAAAAATAGGTCCATAACCATAAGGTTAGACTGACAATTTGACAAAGTGCAAAGAGAATTTGAGAGTGAGATAAAGGAATCTAACTTGACAAAGTACAAATAGAATTTTAGGTAAATGAAAGATATATACTCAGTTAATAAATAACAAGACTTACTATTAACCTAAAATAAAAGACAATAGAGATATGCCATGAAGAAGATGTTATAAAGAACAAACAAACCCAATGTAAATCATATAGGTAATAGTGAAAAAAATGAAGTGGGTTTGGTATATCCCAAAAAATAAAATAAAAAAAATATATATACAAAGGGAAATTATCAAATGATCAGAAGTAGGTGAAAAAGCTATTGGCATAAGCCTCAAGGTATTCAATTAAAAATAATCAACTCTTTAGGAGATCCTTACCATGTAATACTTAAAAGGCAATCCAAAAGTAGAAGTATTAGATTTTCATATAAAAATACATGAAAGAGAATAAGAATCACAATAAAAAGGACGGTTCTTAAAACATAAAACCTTAAGATAGAGTTATTATTGGCTCACAATTCATAGGGATGCTTAAGATGCAAAAAGATGATATAAATGTCAAAGTTATTACAATTTGCACCATAAACCTATGGTTACCTATAGTATAGTATCTAACACAATCCCTTGCCTTTTGCTTAATGGGGAATGGATATCCTTGAACCATTTTCAACTACTATAAGATAACTTAAATTTATTCTAATCATGGTTGACTATTTGATAAAATGGGTGAAAGATGAACTATTAACCAATATATTAGAGAAAGTAGTGGAAATTTTTTTAAATAAAAATAAATATGCATGCATGAGACCCCTTAATAATCATTACAAATAATGGAGTCTAGTTTGATAATAGAACATTTAGAGAATTTTGCTAAAAACTAAAAGTCAAACATTATCTGGGGTGACAATTAAGCCCAAACTCAAGTGTTTTCAATTAGGCCTGGGCCTAAGCTACCCAAACTTAGGCCCAATTAAAAAAGATGTTATTTTATATTTTTAATTTTTAAAAATTATTTTAAAAAAATTGACAAAGTTGACCCATGCCATCCTTAATTGTCTCACATTTGTAGCATACTCGCAAGACAAAAAATGGCTTAATTTACAAACATAATCATATTACAAGAATTAAAGGTTAAGGTTGAAGATGCCAAAATAGTCTTAAGTCGATGATATATATTACATATTTTGGGTATATCTTATAATAGCACCTATTGGAGAACCACCTTCAGCCTCACCTTCGGGGTAAAGTCCATAATTCCTATAGGGGTAAAATTATTAAGTTTGAAGGTACAAGACTATAACACATAGGGAAATGATAGTTAATTTCATTTAATACAAGAGTGTGTGGGTATTATTTGCATTAAAAGTGAATCATACAAATAGAGTAAAATAATTGAACTTTTAGAAGACACAATATTAAAACCTTCAAAGTGATGAATTTGCTTTATAAAATTAGAATTTTATGAAAGAAAAAAATCTTAGGGAAAGCTTGTTTCAAATTGGTTAGGGTCAACAACAATAACAACCCAGTAAAAATTTTACTGAAATGTGAGTCTAAAGAGGTATAATAATACGCAACCTTATCCTTAATTAGTAGAGAGATTATTTTCGAATGACCTACAAGAAAGAAGAAGGAAAAATAAAAATAAAAATAAACAAAGTGCCAAGCCATGAAAATTAAAGATATAACTAGATTTAGAAATAATAGGCTCAAAAGATTGGATGGCCGTAAAGTGCCTCACATTTAGAATGAAACTTATCTAAAGAAGTGTTACCATGCAATATTACATATTTGTCTTGAATTGGATTTAGCCTAAAAAAAGAAAAACCTATTATTAAAAAGTATCGTATCTAGGAGAAGTTTCCTTAACTCTTTGGCCCTAAAAGAAAAACAAGCATAGTGAAAAATCTCAATACAAAAGAACTCCTTAGTCCCAAGTCTAAACAAGGTTTCCTTAGCTCCCTAGCCTTAAAAGAAAAACATATAGGCCAAAAAGCATTAGCTCCAGGAGTAGTCTCCTCAGTTCCCTAGCTTATAATTGAAAACATGTAGGCTAAAAAGTCTCTAGTCTGAAAAAAGACTCCTTAGCTCCTAAGCTTAAAAATAAAAAACTTGTAGGCTAAATAGCCTTTGGTTGAAGAGAAGTTTCTTTAACTATTTAGCCTTAAAGATACTTTTAGGATGAAAAGTTTCAATTCTAAGAGAATTCTCCTTAGCTTTTTACGTTAAAAATAAAATCGTATAGGCTGAAAATGCTTAGACCCAAAAGAAGTTAATTCCCTGGTCCAAAAAGAAAATCTTGCATACTAAAAAGCCTCAGGTCAAACAGGAGTCTCCTTTGTTCTTAACTCTAAAATAAAAATATGCAAGCTAGAAAGCCTAAGATCTAGGAGAAGTTTCTTTGCTTTTTGTTAAATAAAAACTTACATGTTGAAAAGACTTAGGTATACAAGAAGTCTCCTTAACTCTTTAGTTTAAAATAAAAACCTGCATATTGAAAAGCTCATGACCAAAAGAAGTTTCCATAGCTCCTTGACCCTAAAATATGGTTGAAAAGCATCAAGTCTAAGAGAAGTTTCCTTATCTCCCTAGCTAGAAAATAAAAAGTATTCAGGTTAAAAAACCTTAAATATAGGAGAAATCTCATTAGCAGCCTATCTCAAAATAAAAACTTACAGGTTAAAAATCCATATGCCTATGAGAAGTTTCTTTAGATCCCTGATCTTAAAATAAAACTTGTTAAATCAAAAGAGGTTACAATCTCTGTTTTGAAGATTACAATGCATAGTCACTAATAATGATTTATTATTTAATGTTTTAAAAGAAAGCACATGAAATGAAGTTAAAAACAGTCTATAGAGACTAAGTCTATTTAAATCAAGAAGAAGACCAAGACCAAAGAAGATCAATGCACAACTAGTCTACAAATTCATATGTAACTTTTATCTCCTACTTGATCATTTTAGTGGTTTAAGGGCTCTTCGTGCATAAGCATATCATATTTTGATCTTAATGTACAAAATTTTCTATTTTAAAGATAAATTAAAATTTTGATTTTAAAGACAAACATCTTAATCTTTAAAATATTCTTTGGGACCATTTAAAATGATTTGGATCAAGTTTTGTTCAAAGGAATGCAAATTGATCTTTGAAAGAACTTAATAAAATATCTGAAAACATATTTTCGAGCACACTAGTTAACCTATTTATAGATGTGGTCAAACAATATATTGTTTTAGACATACTGGTCGAGCAATATATAGATGTGGTTGATATATTAATCTTTGATCATAATTTTCAGAATGATCAGTCGTCTAATATTTCTCTTTATCAAGCAAAGATTGTTATAAGAAATTTCCTCTTCATTTAGTTAAAAGAAGAGTTTAGTGGAATTCTAAAAGAGACTCGTGGAGTAAACATAGACAAGGTTTATTTGTTGAACATCTAAAAAAAGGCAACCTCTCTTTCCTATGCCCTTTTACTTTACCTTTAGTTGATTTACTGAGTTTAATTAAATGGTCATAGTATTTCATCATTTAATTTGAAATCAATCAAGGGTCTTTGTTAAGCTACATAAATTTTTCTCAAATTCACTAACACCTAATTTACCTTCCCATTAGGTGTCATTAAGGACCAATGAAGGCCTATAAACTAAAAAGATTCTAAATTTAGTAAAAGTTTCCTTATCTCCCTAACTAGAAAATAAAAACATATAGGCAAGAGAGTTAGACTTTATAGGCCTGTCAAGTTCATTTAAATTAAAAATTTTGAAATTTGACTAAGTAAAAATATTATAACTAATGACTTAATAAATTTGTCATATTTACTTATAATTTATTTTTCTGAAATTAGATAAGGTAAGAGAGGTAGAATTTATAAGCATGTCAGTTTCATTTTAAGTGAACATTTAAAGTTTGACAAACCTATTAGGCGAGACTTAAGAGCTAAACTCCATAACCTTACCAAGCTTGTTCAAATTTACTTTTGGTTATAAAAGGCAAGAAAGCCATCCTTTCTATGGGCCAAATGTGCGATTTACTCCTTAACATTAAAAAAAAGTTTAAGTAGCTACCATTATCTTTAGTATCACTTTGCATTATAATATTACTAAAATGTTATATATTACATCTTGTATAGGGTGTAAAAGTAGTATTAGAGATAATAGTAGGAGCTTACTTAAATCTTTTATAACATGAGGTGCAAATTGCACATTTAGCTAATTTCTAAAGAAATCATTTTTAGAACCACGATAATATCTAGTTGGTCCAAATTGTCTAATTGTGACACCATATAAACTAAGTTGACAACCTAGTTACTAGGATCTAATAGAAACCTAACTTCATTAGGGTTTAAGGTGCTACTAGTACTATTTTAAAATATTAAGGTACAATGTGATACTATAGATAATGGCAAAGGGTTATTTATACCTTTCAAGGAATGATATAGGCCTTTGGTCCCTTTCTAAGCTTTAAAGGTTTTATAAAATGAAACATCAAGGCAATATACAACTTAATTTTACAAGTTTGAAAAAGTTACTATAAGTTCTAAAATGAACTAAGATAGAAAATGTGAATATATTAGTAAGGCAAATTTCATAAAAGAATATAAGGGTTAAAAATGCCAATCATTCTTATATCTTCACTCCACAAATATAGGAAAATAAAATACAAGGAGAATTATAGAAAAGAAGTAAAAGGCCTAAATGGAGATTGGAGTGCCTCCATAAGTAGAATGGTTATCATCAACAAGTTTAAGAGACTTACCGCTACAAGGCTTTCAGCATCACCATCACGATGCAAAACTCTTCAGACTCCTTATTCTAAATTGTTTGAACTTAACAAAATGGTAGCTATATTGAGTTTTACACAAGATAATTTTATATATTTCTTTTGTATAACCTTCATACAGGCCCTAAGTCTTACTATAGTAACATTGATTAAGTTATCATAGTTCTAATTATCAAAAGATTTAGACTTATATAATGGTTGGTGATTTTGAATTTGAATTCATCACTTTCAAACTTCCTTTTTTGTGCATCAAGCATTCCCTTGAAACCTTCAACCTTATTTTTTAAGCTTATGTTTTCCTTCTTTAGCTTAATAGCTTACTTCAAAAGTTGCTTATTAGTAATATTCTTCTCCTTTTAGAAGTCATCAAGGTCTTTTCAGGCCTCCATGGTTACACTCGTAACTTCCTTTTCTTTAATAACTCTATACACCTTCTGTAACATCTTAGATTACCTGCTCACAGATATTCTTCGCTTTGGGCTTTAACCCAGCCAAGCCCTCACAGTTTTGCTTTTCTCGAAGCCTTCCCAGGAGGTCACCCTTCCCAGAGTCACTCTCACCCAAGCACATTTAACCTCGAAGTTCTGATGGGATTTGGTCCATTAGGCCATGGAAACCACATCTGTAAGGGAGAGGTATTCGTACCCTTATAAGGCGTACTTCGTTCCTCTCTTCAACCGATGTGGGATCTCACACTCTCCACCCCCCTTAGGGTCTATCCCTTTTTGGAATCCAACCTAGCTAGCACAACGGTTCAGGTACTGGCTCTGATACCACTATAACATCTAAGATCACCCGCTTACAGATATTGTCCATTTTGGGCCTTGGCGGGTGATCTGGGATGTTAAGGCTCAAAACGAACAATATCTATAAGCAGGTGATCTGGGATGTTACACCTTCTCGTAGCCCATGATTATAAAAAAGACATCCTATAAAAATTAGATGTAAATGCTAAGCCTGTAAAAGAGAGGAAAGGAGTCCAAATAAGTCAAATAAACTTACCTTGGCTAGATGCCCCTCAAAGAATGAGGGGATGAAGTCCACATACATGTCTTCTGAGCTTTACTTGTCCCTAAAAGTCATCATCCTATAAGCCATCTACGACCTTATACCAACCTTATTGAAAAAATGTTATTTTTTCTTTAGGTTAAAGTGAGGGAAGATGCAGACATCCTCCTCTATAGGCGTAAGAGGCATATGGAGAGAAATGACATTCTTTATAGATGCAAGGGGTCGAGTTGGGGAATGCAAGGAGATAGGAATGGCAATAACATGTTAAGTTGTTTCAATAACAATGATATCATCAATTTGGGTCACCTTATGCTTTTTCTTCTCTTTGAAGGAAGATCCCAACATATTTTTCCTTTTGGTCATGTTGGTCCTTAGGAGCATCTTATTTATGTTCACTAATATATCAAGGTATTTAATGAGAAATTTATACATAATAGAAACCTACAAGGATGAGTCTCCTTTAGAAGACACTCTTAACTAGATTAAACTCAACTCATGAAAGAGTGTCTATTAAGATGAAAGGGGGTAATTTTTTAACTTTAGGATTGTATTGTTCCTATCCGAGTGAGAATACATCTCATCTAGCCCCTTTTAGAGGATCCTAAATACACACATACTTATTCCATTCGTTATGATTGATTCATATTAATGTTCAACATTAAGAGATGTTTTATCCCCTTGAGGGTAGTGAAAAATTCTTTAAATAGTGAGGGACAACTAAATTTCACATGAAATGAATCTTTCAAAAGTTGACTCATATCCAATTCTTAGCTTGATAGATTCCTTTATGGTAGATTTTTGTATGTAGTTCCTGTCTGATCCTTATTTTGTCTCACAGCAGACATACATTAAAAATGATTCATAATATTTAAAAGTTTATTTGATTGGCTTAAAAAGTTATTTTGTAGATGATAATTCTCTAATAGTTGATTCAAGTCTTGAAAAGAGATTAAAGAGAAAATGAGACACATTTAATTACTGTATGATATATCCTTGATTTATTTTAATTACTGTATGATATATACTTGATTTATTCAACACCACATATCTTCTTTCTTGAAGTTTTTGGGTTCAAGTCTGCATATGAGCCTCAATTATCCATAAAAGATAACATTAATCAAGACAGAGTTCATCTATAAGTGAAAATAGAGTCTTCACCAAAGATTATCAAGCTACGAATTTTGAATTTTGGAGACCAATTTATTTTTATGTAAGATTGTTTATAAAAAGGAAATACCTCGCAATAAACATAACATTCCTACTATCATAACTTACCTACAAGCACTCTCTCCTTTTTGACACTCTTTACTGTCGTTTTCTTAAATGTAAGTATTTTAATTGGGACTAACCCTAATCAATCCTAATCACATCTAAACAATATATCAAGTCAGTCAGTCACTAATATGGCATTACTACTATTCTTAATGACTTTGTAAGTCAAATGCCTAACCTTCATATCTTTCATAAAAGCTTCTCTAATACTATTGTTTTTTCTAGGGCATAGAGTAAATGCTAGTTTTATATTCTTACTTGGCTTTTAATAAACACATTCTAAAAGACCTGATTTAGGTCTCAACAGACAGAAATTGTAAAGAACTTTGAAGATTTTCTAGACACATCATTAAACACGACATTTGGAGTACAATCTAAACATCTTGCTATAACAAAACTCTTGGATATTTTCTAAGAATAATTACAAAAAGTTCAAACTTTACGTAATTTTATAAGTACAACTCAAAGTTTTAAAATTTTCAATAAAATATCTGAATTTTTATTTTTCACAAATATCTGGTAAGTTACGTCTATTGTGTTATTATATAAATAAGATGTTATGTGTCATATGAAATAGACATTTGGTTTTAATAAAATAATATTAAAGGAGTAAAATAATAAAGAAAACCTAACTTACCTTTCTCCTCTCCTTTACCACTCTCAGAGCACTCCCTCTTCTACCACCGAACACCATCTCCTCTGTCACACTCATTTTGTTCTTCCTACGATGTACCCCCATCCGATGATGTCATTCTACTTGTCTTTTTGTCTCTCTTCTAGTTGGAGCAAGCAGAAATGTGGACTCTTGTTGGAGCATTCTCCCACTATAGTTCTCCTATCCATGGTATGTTTTTCCCGAAGATTAAACTAATATGTCTGCAAAGCTACGTTGAATTGTAAACAATTGTGGCTTATCCCACAATTGCAAATCTCACATTAAGAAAATATGGATTTGTGGGAGGTTACTTCCCTTATAAAATAAACCTCCTCTTTTAGTTTTAATTATCCCAAAATTGTGTCTCTTTCTTTAAGGAAAAAATTCTCTCTCTTTCTCTTTCTAATAATTTACTTGTATTATTTCCTTGAAATAGTGAAATATTAATTTAGTAGTTTATGAGGACATAGGTATATTTGGACAAACCTCATTAAATTACGGTGTTCTTTATTTGTTTGTTTAATAGCTATTGTCGGGTATAATTTTAGTGAATTATTGTGCTATTAAATTATATGTCTAGGAAAATTCTGTCTAAGGAGATTAGGTTTTAAGTGGGACCATTTATGATCCCTCCAATCTTTCCTAAGAATTCACCTGGTGTGATTTTTCAGTACAATTGTTCACACTCTATTCACGTCCCTAATAGTGCTTGAGGTGAATTTGTTATTATTAGTGGAAATCAACTCGAGTTTTCGAAATAATTAGTATCAGGGCCAAGGTTTCTTCTTAGTATGCTCTATGGTTACAGCATAGTCTAATCTTCTGCATCAAAAAAGATTTCCTTAGGCTTTTGGCATCCTGCATTGACCACTATTGAATAGAAATTGTAGCAGAGATGACAGAAGATAAAAAAAAATTCCACGCCATCTACATCAACTACTTCTTCCTCGTCCTCTAGTGAGAACTACAGTGACAAATGCAAGATTTGTGGTGGAGATTTTTATGGTATGGTTCATTTCAACATGTGGCAAAGTGAGGTCCAAGACGCTCTTTTTTAGCAAGGACTTGACATTTCCATTGAAGAAAAGAAACAGATGATGTTAAGGAGAAAGATTGGAAGACATAAATTGTTTAGCATGTGGTACAATTCGATCGTGTCTTTCAGAAAGCAAACATATGCTTTCTCAAAAGAAACTTCTGTATATAACTTTATATGAAGAATAGACTATTTCATATCTTTTATGTTTTGGGTACCACTATAAATGATCACATCACCAGTTTTAATTAGTTAATTACTGATTTAATGAATTTGGAAGTGACGTTTGAAAATAAAGATCTAGCTTTGATGTCGCAGGGATCCCTTCTTGAGGAGTTTGAGTTTTTTTAAAACCACTCTACTTCATAGGAAGTGTTGGACCCCACTACCAAGGCCCAACATTTCCCGAATATCGGACCCCGTCTCCGAGACCCGACATTCGGACCACAAATCCACAGAGCATAGC
>JANZLX010000007.1:11606970-11634216 GCA_025531955.1 Erythroxylum orinocense | reverse complement strand
ACAATCGTTGAGCTTTTAGCTCTCGGTGGCTGCTCCGGTCACAACTGTCATTATCTGATCATGCATTCATGTATGAAGTGCATATGTCACAATTAAGCAGTATATATATCACAATGAATCACAATTTATTACATCATAAGCAAATAGGTCACACATTCCCATCCAAATAGCACTTCTATGTCATAGCTCCCCAGTACATCGGACCTTCTGTCCAGAATCCACAATCAGAAACAAAACTCAAACCGCCATTATTCGCCACAAGAGTATAAACAATTAATAATTAAGAGAACCGTCTAGGTCACTCACCAATAGCTTTCGAAGCTATTGCCTGGAAACGTATGTGGATTGACGTTCCAAAAGTGCCTTTATAACCATTCAAATACACATATATAACACATTGTACAATCAGAAATGTTTAATAATGCACATAGAGAAAGTAAAATGTGTACAATGCATGTTCGTGACATTCCTGGTATTATCCCGTAATTCTCATCCCAAAATTTTTCTCTCAATCTTGGAAATCCAAAAACACCAAAATCACTCAATTCGGATCTCTATAGGTCCAATTATTGCTAAGACATTGATTAGAAAAATAAATTTTCAGTCCGATTTGATCCCTCATTTCCAATTAAATCTCAAAATTTTGCTAATTCCCAATGGAGAGCAATTAAATGACTTATAAATCCGAAGCCGCGAAAATCAAGTCAATCGGAGGTTGGATGAAAAAGTTATATAGAAAAGAATAGCAAAAGGGTCAAATGAGAACACAAAAACAGTAAGAACATTTGCACTTATTTCCTCCTCTTCTACCACCATGCATAACTTTTCACACAAGTGTCCAAAAATCACAAATGAGGTCTCATTGGAAAGATCACAGAAAACCCTAAAAGTTCCTTCAAGAACTCACAAACCAATTTCACCCTTAAAGGTGTCAAAAATTCAATCAAAGTTTCTGCCAAATTATAATTTTCCAAAACAGTACAACAGCTTTCTAAAAATCGTATCTTCCCATTTCCTTTGCCAAAAATTACAAGCTTTATATCAAAAGAGAGATCAGAACATATGCTACAACTTCCATGAGCAACTTGAAAACAAATTCAACCTCTAAATGGGTCAAAATCTCTATCAAAGTTTCTGTCCAACAAATGTCATCCTGAACAGTAACACAACTTCTACCAATCATAACTTCCTATCCCATTGTCCAAAAATTCCATACCTTATATCAATGAAAAGATCAGCAAACATACTACAATTCTCATGGAGCACTTAGAAGCAAAATCTACCTCTAACTAGGTCAAAATCTCACATGAATGTTGCTGCCCTGTTTAAACATCACCTAAACCATATCAACAGTAACACAACTTCTCAAAATCATAACTTCCAATTCTTACATCAAAAAATAGCATATTATACATCATTACAAAGCTAAGATATTCCTCTACAACTTTCCATAAGACCACATGAGCTAATTGAAACCATAACAGTCCAGAATTGGCCTCAAAGCATAGTATCCACAAAACCTACACTTAGAGTCATTTTCTAGTACAATGCACATTAACATCTAACAATAAACAGATCATAACTTTCAACCTCAATATCGAAAAATTTCATACTTAGTGGAGATAGAAAGTAGACAAGAAAAGCTACAACTTTCATGAAGACCAATTTAGCAAAATTAGCCTAAATCAACCCAGAAAAATTCCCAAAGTTTTAGATCACAAATCTCGAGTTACTGTTCGTGCTGCACATTTTGATACTTTCAAGTTAAAATTTAGAACTCTTCAAGCCACAATTAAGCATCACTTCCTTCACAAGAAATGTAGCCAAACTCCTCAAGTTTAATTCAAGCCAACCCTCATCTCAATTGCATAACCACATAAAAAGTTATGGCAAAAACATTGAAACATGTACAAATTCAATTTTCCAGCTTTTACACCTAAACCAAATCCTATCATTCCAATACCATTTCTACACCAATAAGCATCCAATTTAGTCAATAAATCACCCACAATTTAATCTAGACCTTCACTAAAACAATTAGCCATAAAATGACAGTAACCTATATTCACTCATTCATCCCCTTTTTACACTATTCTAAACACAATTTCACTTCCAAAACACCTAAAACATTTTATATTGATGTTTATTATGATGATGCCATGTGAAGTACAGTAGTGATTATTTATAGCGCACTCTTATCATAGGAGATGTATCGGAATGACCTACGGGCGTCTTGGTGCATACCCTGCGATAAAGGGGCGCTACACTCTTGCTCCATAATATTTCATTTGTATTATTTCTGTAAAATAGTTAAACATTAATTTAATAGTATCCGATGACATAGGCATAATTAGTCAAACCTTTTTAAATTCCAATGTTCTTTATTTGTTTATTTAATAGCTATTATTAGGAATAGTTATAATGAATTATTGTACTATTAAATTACATATCTAGCAAAATTTTATCTAAAAAGATTAGGTTTTAAGTGGGATTGTTTGTGGACCCTTCCAGTTTTTCCTAAGAATTTATCTGATGTGACTTTTAAATACAATCATTCATACTCTATTCACTTACGCAATAGTGCTTAAGGTGAATTTGTTATTGTTGGTAAAAATTAACCCAAGTTTTCACATCAAGTTGTTTTAGTCGATTGGTTAATATTTTAGGAAAATTGTGTGTAGAAGGAGAAGATTGAGATAGTTGTTGCTTCTTAGGAAAGCAACACATTAATTGTCAATTTTTTTTTAGCTAAAAAAACTATGGTGTAGCTTTGCCCTTTGACTTCAATAACGCAATTGTTTTGTTGTGATACCTTACTGATTTCTACCGTTGGGCAAGACTAAAACCCTTTTGTAATATGACAAACTTATATGAATCTGTAGCTATTAAATTTAAGATGTTTTCATATTCTGTAGATTCCACTTTAGTGGTTGAGTGTACTCAAAGTCTCACAATTCCACTTCAGTGGTTAATTTTCAGAAAAAGATTCCACTTCAGTGATTTGAGTTTACCCATTTACCTTACCTGCAAAATGTTGCAGAAGAGAAGAGAAAGATAGGCTAAAGGTTTTTTTCTTCTTTATTTTTGGTTATTTGAAATTTTTAATATTACTTTATTAAAATAAGATGTAAATTTTGTATGACATAACATCTTCCACATACTAAAATGCAACTATATAGCTTATCATATCATCACGATAATAAAAAGACTAATTTACGAAAAATTAAAAATTAAAATATTTATTACTACTTATTAACCTTCAAGCTATAATTATAAAATTATGAAAGTTTTAAAAAAATATATCATTAAGACTATTTTCTAAAGCAAACTTTCCAGATTTCTATACAACTTTAAGATGTCAGGTCCGATGAGATTTATGTCAAACATTATAGTTTAATCTCTAGTCCATTGGATCTACTCGAACATGAAAGCGCTCTTCACCAAAGTTCACAATTTTTGTTTCAAACTAGCTGGTAACCACAACGTAGGGCTCGTTACCACAAAGGGATTTATGTATTAATATGAACGTTTGAGTATCTTCCAAACTATTTACAGTTTAAATACAATAGGAAGGAAAGAAAAAGAATTAGAAATAGACATCTTTTTCGTCTAGAGAGGACGTTCCCAAGCCCGACTTAATGTATTAATCCCATTCGACGTCAAAGAATCCAGCATCTTTCATCTCAGAATAATATGCATTTTCCAATAGAAAATCTTCCTCCTATGAAGATGTCAAATGAATATTACGTAATTAAGGTCATCAAGATCTCCACAGGAAATATGGTAGCACAATCAAGAACCACAAGAGCAAAAAGAAATTCACCTGGAAAAGATCTGCTAGGAATGCCACGTATAGGATGGGAAGATAGAAACAGTGATAGCAGATAACAGTGAAAATGTACAACCTGCAGCAGACAAAAAAGACCAGAATTTGGAAAGGCTCTTTGAAAGGATGGAAGTTTGTGTATAGTTTTTTTTTTAAATAAACAGTTTTTTCACAAGTACCAAATGCCGATGCTGGCGCCAATTCCAGCAAACCCACAAGCAAACAATGCCACAGCATTTAAGATGAACATAACTGTAACATAGTTGTAAAATGCTGGCCTAACTGTAAAAGGGGGAAGATGTCAAGTTCAATCTGATAAAGAAGATGTAACAACATAGTTATTGTACTCACGCGGTAAATTCTCTCTCCATTTTGAGAAATGCACAAATAATATATATCCATAAACACCAGCCAGCAATAATTTGTGTATGATCCAAAAGCCCCACTTCATTCTTTGTGTTGCATCAACACCAGCAATAAAGAGTGGCACACCAAACCCAAAAACATAAACAGCCTGAGAAAGAATAGCTACAAGTGGTGAAATGGATCTACACTATAAGTTAAGTTTGATATAGACAACATCGAAATAAATGATTGACACAGATAGATGATGTAAAACAACTATTTACCCACCAGGATAAAGCCTGTCAAATTAAACAGTTAAAACACTACAGAAAATATAGGAATTGTTTAGAAAAATATCTTGCGTATGAAACTAGTGAATCTTAAAAGTTGAGAACATAAATATAATATATAGAAAAAAAAAATAACTTCTCAAGTCTCATGTAAACACTAAATCAATCAGTTGAAGTGGATAAAAAGCCTTAGTTGGCATATGAAATTTCTCATACAGTAAACGAACTGATATAGCCTCCCACACCCTACCAAAAGCATGTATGAACCTAGAGGCAGAAAGTAATCTCAGTTTTCCTTTCAACTTAATAGCCTAAATACTCTATTACCATTTTACCACCTCGATTAATAGTAGTCAATCTCATAGCAGCAAGAAACTCAAAGGTAATAGTGAAGAAATAAATTTATTCACCATTAGATGTTTCAATTATAAGAGTGAAATTGGATCTGGTCCCATGTAGAAGTAGAGGTAAAGAAGAAAGAAAGGGAGAAGAATGTACACAAGTTTTAGGTGGTTCGTCAGTGAACTTATGTCTACGGACACAGACTACGATAGAGAAGAGCACCCAAGTGTTTTACTCATAAAGTTTAGCCCATTTATTTATTAGTAATGATATAATATCTATAATAAAGTAATACAATATTACTACAAAATAACTAAACTATTCTATTATACGATACAAAAAAAAATTCTTTTATCGAATATATAATAATGCTAAATTCATCTCTCTAATATCTTCAACAAAAGAACACACAAGAAAAACTGTTATAGAGTAACAGAGCTCCTACTATGCCCTTTCATAACCCCTCAGTTTTTCCAGATCAAGTTTAATGTATTAGAGACATGCCTAAAGATCTGCCAACATAAAAATTCTTCTTAACGGTACAACCCCGATAAGTATTCAACTCACTTGGTTTCGAGCGTATGAATTCTTGATGTAACAAAAGACTCATCAAAAGAGATAAATAAAACCACAATGTTCACACGCCCTTATACTTTTGATCCAACAAAACATAGTCCAGATTTTCATTCATCAATTATTTTGCATTTCCATTAATGCCCTCTGTTTTTCTCTCTCTGTGAATCGATACTTATTCAGTCTTACCACTAGATAACTAACAAATTCAAGTATAAATGCCAGCACTCTAACTAATCTAGCCTTTACTGTTAAATCCAAAAGACAATCATTGACCCTGCACAAGCATGCATTACAAATTCACCTTAAAGGATATGGCAGAAACTTGAATGTCAATCCGTAGCATCATTATCACTCTTTTCAAATTGAATAAACACATCCAAAAACAGGAAATTCTAATCACTATCTCCATTCTACTACTATTCCTGGTATATAAAATTATAAATCCATCATCATGGAAAAGTCTCAATGATTTCAGGTTGATATGTGTGTATAATTCCAGTTGGGAGACAATCTAAGCCCATATTCAAGACCGACATCTTCAATCAAAATATTTCAAGTTTCCATCAACCAATTCAAAAAATTGTACTAGCAAATACTCTTTTTCCCTGAGTGAGTTATCAATCTGCAGTTTGCATGTTAGGCTTGTTTATAGATTCTATTGTCATAACATCTTTCTCATACTTTTTATATAGCCTTGTATATGATATCTTTATAAACCTACAATATGAAACAAATACCAAAACTGAAATTGCTAGAGGTGCAAAACTGGTAATTCTGAATTCAGTTTGCCTGGTACTACATGAATTGACTGCATCAAGCTGGCTGCAGTACCCTGTTATTTCCTTAACACAAAGGAATTGACATTGTAATAAGTATGCAAGAAAAAGGAACTCTTACCAATGCAAGAAAAAGGGAACTCTTACCATAAGTTGAACCTTTACACCATAAAAAGGACCAACAAATACAATAAACCTGAAACTTTCAGCATTTCTCTCACTGACTAACTTTGGAATTCTCAAAACATATCGACCTAGTAATGCTGATTGTCCAGAAGTGCATTCTGCATATTGTAAAAAAATCAGTTTTAGGCAATTAAAAACAAAAACACGCAATACCTTGAAAAGAATATCCACAACAACAACGACTCCTGAAACAACATAAGTGCGAGCTAAGGCTGCCAATCGACTAGCATAATTATCTTGCAGTAAAAATGCCAGTATGCTGATTTCCATGAACACCATGCTAGATGCAGTGAACAATGACAACAAATTCCAAGCAATCTCCTTCCCAGGAGTGCATTGCCAAGCCTGTTTGTCAAACAAAAGAACAGGCAAGAAATATATCAATTGGAAAAACAAAAATTCAGCGGAGAACAGTCTCTCCACAAACTCGTCCAGAAATTAACTCTACAAACTCAATCCACATAGAAATCACAAGTGAATGACCTGAAGAGAGCACCAAGCGAGATTGAGAAAACTAGCGAGCCAGAGAAGAGCATAATAGGAAATCATAATAAATGACCTTCCACTCCAAAGCCTCCTCACATTCCTCTTTGCGTTGATCGCTAAGTACAACAAGAACAGAACTGCCGCCGCCACGAGCACGATCTCGTACCATACCAGGTGGCATTTCTCGCCACCGCCACCTCCGGACAACGGCGACGAACTCTGTCCGTTTCCGCCGGGAAGAGCCGAGACTTTTGGTGGGAGGGAAGAATAAGAGACGTTAGGAATCGATGTCAGTAAATTCATCTCGAGAGGGGAGGAGATCAATAAGCTATAAGGTAACCGTCGCTTGGACGGCCGTAATTGCACCGTAAGGAGGTGAGCATTGGGGAGTGTATGTGTGCTCGATGTTCTGCTAGTGTTACCCGCCGAAGAAGAAGAGACGATAAACCATAACAGAAGTCAATTTTCGTTGGATCGACGGAGATTAGGTAGTTAGTTATGCAGAAGTCAATTTTTGTTGGATCGACGGAGATTAGGTAGTTATGTAGAAGAAGTAGCTTTACGGCCCGTTCGCATTTTCACTTTCACTCGACATACACGTTTTCTTCTTTTTTTTCTTTTTCTTTTTCTGAAAGGAATGGAAATTATAAGAGACTATACGAGACATGTACGAAATGTTTAGGATCAGAATTTCGTCATGGAAATTAGAGTAGGCAGCTGATAGACCCCAAGTTGTTACAGGGGGGTCGTGTAAGTATTGACTAGTATTTAACGCGAGAAATAACGGAATAAGGGAAATATTTGCAAAGACAAAAGAACGAAAAGAGGCAATGTTAAGTGTTGGCATTTATTGGCATATACTGGCGAAAATTTTTGACGCAATGCTAGATTCGAATGTAAAATCATAAGAAGGCTTGAGGTAGACATTAGGTGGAAGATTAGCTAGATTACATGCATGATGGTAATATGAAAGAGTTTCAAGGTGACTTAGCAAGTAGATCAAGCATGGTGTAAGTTTTAGGAGAATTTCGAATCTTGTACGAATTGACTTAGCTAAGGTTAAGTTCTTGATGGACTAAAGATTTAGGAGGCGCTTGGTTCATAAAAAGTAATGGGAATAAGAATGGTAAAGATTTGCGAAGACACAAGAACAAAAAGAGGCAATGTTAAGTGTTGGCATTCATTGGTATATATTGGCGAAAATTTTTGACGCAATGCTAGATTCGAATGTAAAACCAAAAGAACGTTGGAGGTAGACATCAGGTGGAAGATTAGCTAGATTACATGCATGATAGTAATATGGGAGAATTTCAAGGTGACTTAGCAAGTAGATCAAGCATGGTGCAAGCTTTAAGAGAATTTCAAACCTTGTACGAGTTGACTTAGCTAAGGTTAAGTTCTTGATTGATTAATGATTTAGGGGGCGCTTGGTTCATAAAAAGTAATGGGAATAAGAATGAGAATGAATATAAGAAAAAATGATAATGGATATAATCATTATTGTTAGGATGGTTAGTTAAGATGAAGGAATGATTACCATTACTATTGATAGTGATTGATTTGTAATAAATATAGTAATTAATTAATTACAAAATGAATTATATTTTAATTAATAAATAAATTATATTTTAATTAATAAATGAATTATTTTTTAATTAATTATATTGCAATTAATTAATATTTTAATTAAATATAATGTAAATAAACAAATAATAATACTGTTTTAATTAATTATATTATAATTAATTAATTAATTACAATATTTTAATTAATTATAGTGTAATTAATTATTTAATTGATTTCACTATAATTAACTCTCTCATTCCTCTAGATTATGAGAAGAATGAAAGATTACCCAAAACTAAGGAATGAAACTCTTAGATCTTTAATGATAGGTTCATACCAACCATCACTTTTTATTCCATACTCATACCCCTCAAACAAGCACACCCTTAGTGTGCGCTCAAGTGAACGGACCATGGCTAATAGAGTTGGCATGGGTAAGCATTTGACGGACAAGTGTGCTATTGACTTAGATGACTCATCATCAATGAATAGAGATGAGGAGGATAAGATCACAGTGGATGAATATTAGCTCTAAGAGATAAAGATCGTGTGGAAGGATCATTTAAAGATAGAGGAGATCTTCGTAGATATGGATAATCATTCTCAAATAGTGTAATAGTTTATCTTGTTATCGAGATGTAGCTTAATTCTATTAGATAAAGTCCTAATTGGATAAGATATCATCTATTGATTAGTATGATGTAATTTAATAAACATAAGATAGGATAGAGATGTCAAAAAGGGCCTGGCTCAGCCCAATTTTGGCTTGGGTTGACCGGCCACGGGGGGCCCATGGGCCGACCCGGCCTAGCACGTGGCCCGACCGTTACTTCCAAAACAACGTAATTTTGGAAGCTTTTCTTTAAAAAAAAAGGTCGGCGACGTTGGGTAGGCCACGAGCTGATCAGCCTGTGGTCAGGTCGACCCATCCTGGCTCGCTTGGTCATAGGCCACTATGGCCCAGGATCAGGCCGGGTAGAGTCAGGGGTGGCCCGAACCCGACTCGACCCGACCCATTGACATCTCTAAGATAGGATAAGATTGTGATCTTAACTAGTAGAGTTTTATGATGATTCTAACTTAATCATCTAGAGATGCTTATAAATAACTCATTTGAGCCTTGCTCTTCTCAACAAGAAATGGGAAGTGAGTGTGGGAGACACTTAAGATTGAAAGAGTATTCCTTTATATACTTTAAAGAAAGTAATAAAGGTTGACTTTTAAGTCATATCTCTTTCTCGTGTTCTTTTGTTGTCGTGATTATTTAGTTCTTTCGTAATTTTCTTACAAAGGTGTGAGAGTAAAACACTACGAGGGTCGTGAGGAGTTCGAGAACAAATAGGTCATTCAACGATCACGAGACAAGACTAAATCTTGCTTTAACGGAGCTAAGTGTTATTGTCGTATAAAAGGGTTGGCGCATCTTATGGGAAAAGCTCGGGCTTAAAGGAAAACCTTTGTAACAATAGCTATAGTTTTGCATTTTAAATAGCTGAGCTCCTAGACTATTGGTACGTGCAGTGAATTTGGTTTTAATATAATACTATATCAATATTAGTAAATATTGTGTATCGTTTCGAACAATTTTTTAAATTTGTAAATAGTCTTTGAATTTTTTTAATTATAAAATATTTCTTCTATATATTATACTATATAATTTATAATTTTACATCAACCTATATCCAAAAATTATAATAATAGATATTTGAAATAACGTCAATTTATTTATTTCTATTAATATTACTTTTCAAATTTACATACAAATAATAACCATAACTAATATAAAAAATTATACAAATATAAAATTAAAAACAATACAAAGTACTTAAAATATTAAAACTTCATTATATAATAAATAAATATAAAAAATTAAATAAATATAATAATAAATATTCATAACTCTCTAAGTATTACGATTTACAGCAAGAGTTTGTGCCGAAGAAACAACCAATTAGAAGTAAAACCTGATACAAAAACATTTGTATTTATATTTCATATATAAAATTTAACATATCATTAAATATAAGTAAAATTAAAATAAGAAGAGAAATGAAAACCTGAAACTTCATTAAATTGAATATCTGCTCAAATAACATTGATTTCAATTCTCATTTGGTACAAAATCTTTATCAATGAGACAAGCCTCATCATCACCATTATTCAAATTTATTGCAACAAATGAGATTTCAATACTTTCTCATCCAAAATTATCTTCAAATCATCTATTAAACTCAATTCCTCATAAACACAATCTACCAAAAGATCGATATGATCAAGGTAAATTAGATCTACAGAACTACTTATTCTATTAAGATTCCTAATAAATAAATAAAATAAAAAATTAAGAAATTAAAAAAATTATATTCAACTTAACAATGGTAACGTACCTTTTCTGAAGCTTTTAATTGTATCGAACAAAGAACAAGTTGTTCAATTTTTTGTATTTCAATCTATTTCTTTTTTTATGATGAATGAATTCAAATGTGGTTCAATTCCTTTCACATCTTATTACACTCACATATGGACTCAGAATTCAACTTGTAAATCTTTACAATTCTAGAACACCACTCCCGAATTGGGCCAACCAAGCAAATGTAAGACAACATTAAACTTTCATATTCTGTTTGAAAAGCATGTCAAACTTTGATAAACTTCAATAAGCTATAAAATGCCTTCAATAAGCATATCATTTAATGCCTTTTAATTTATTAAATGTCTCAAATTCATTGCTAGTAGATTTTACTCCATTATTTGTCCTTAAACACTTGATCTTCCTAGCAAAATCAAGTTTACTACGAGCTTTAAGAATTTGAAGATTGAAAATAAAAATATTTTCCTCTTAATAAAGTACACTTAACTCTTTTTGGAACAATCATCAGTGAAAAAGATAGTATTTTTCTCTTCCTAGGGATGTAACTAGTGTGTGCCAATACATTAGAGAGAACCAATTCATTAACAACCTTGCTTGTTGAATTTAATATGTTAAATTTTATATCATTTTGTTTACTCATAACTAACACCCACAAAACGGTAGTGATACCTCTATGAGTCTATGGAGTAGATCTTTATTCCTTGTTTAGATATATGTATAAGTTTTTGATGCTATAATATTATAGATCCTTCACTTAGACTGCTTAAAGTGACTAATATTTCTCCTTCTAACAAAGTTTTTTCCTTTTAACTTATACAAGTTAGCAATAATCTTTTCTTGCTTTATAATTATAACTACAGATCAAATTTTCTACAAAATCTTGTTAACAATTTCTAATTTGCACCAAGATTAGCTAGCCACCCTAAAGAAAATGAATTCTTCTTCAAACCTTCCAATCGTTCCTCCTAAAAAGTACAAAATTTACCACCATATATCTTCAACTTGATGATTTCAATACCAATAACCTTTAAAGGATAATTATCATAATTATACATAAATCTTCCTAAGATAGGTTCATAATGATATAATCATTCTCTTCTAAAGATCATATGAAAAGTAGCTCCTAAGTCAAAGAACCATACATGAAGTAGTAACTTCTTTCTTTCACTTGTTACGGCTTCATAAAAATAAATCATTGCCATCATTTGAAGCAAATACAAAATTTTCTTGAAGACTAGAATTTTTTATGTAAATTCTAAAAATCCTTTTCAAGTGGCCTTTCTTGTTATAGCTTGAGAATTTCAAATTCTTCTTACTTATTAATTTTGATATACCATGATTTTGGCTCCCACTTGGGCTAGTATCTATTAATCTCCCTCTTATCAGTGTCAAGGCTTTAAATTATTATGAACTGAACTTCTTAAAATCCTTATTTTAGTATCAATTTTCTTCATCTAAAAATGAGGCTATAAGATCATCGAATACTAGGTAGTTTATAAAAGATTTAGGTTAAGTTGATAATACAAATTAAGCAGATTTTAAAGTAAAAGCTTAGCTCATTCATATGACTCTAATTATACCTAAAAATATGAGCTAAGAGAATAAAATAGTCAATTATTAATGTGCTTATTCGTCAAAATCTATTCTAACTTCCTACGAGTATAAAGTTTTATATGAAAAAATTGTATTATAGAGTGACTTTACCTTGTACAGATTTGTGAATAATGTTGTATCTTTTTGTTGTTTACTTCTTCTCTTCACCTAGAAAAACTTCATCAACTAAAGCTAGATGAAGATTTGTAATAGCATTCTTATCCATTTCATTCTATTTGGTGTCATCTATAAATTTCATTAGTCTTATGGTAATGATACAATGTAATTATCCTTTATGAGGATATGTTTCATCTTGAACTTCTATAATGAGAAATTATTCCTATTGAACTTCTCAATATTAAATTTCACTTTCGTTACTTCTATCTTAAACTACTTTGAGTCTTTGAGGTAAGGGAAATAGATCCCACTATTTCACTTAAACATTAATTATATACGTAAATAGAATTTATTACTTTTAAATAGTGAATAATATCTAACTTATGTTTTTTATGCGAAAGATCCACTTATAGTGACAATCACAAAGCACATGATAAGTAGATATATACACTCTAATTAGACTTTAATACCATTTATTAGAATGATTACATAGGTAGAGCAAGATTGTAACTTGATTAAGGTTGAAAGAAATATGACACATTATTACGAGTAAAAAAAAAGGAATTATAATTAAAAACTAACTCACTATAAGTTACATATATTAATTTGTAACTTATAACATAAAAGATTAGAATCTTCACAAGCTTTACTTTTAGATTCGATTTTATTTCTTGATACATAAAATAAGAATATGGATGGGTATTTATTAGATAATAAAGCTAATTATAGCTAAACATTCTAATTTGTTATAATTACCACACATTTTATATTTAATTTCATACCAATTTAGTTTTTATCTTTATCTAGATTTTGTCTAAATTATGCTCATATGAATAAAATCTAGATAATGTGAGCAATATTTATATTCTTCTGCACAATGGTCTGAGGGAAGTCATTTATCAATCCAAAGACGATTTATTTTATCAATGCCCATATCCTAAATGATGCCTTTAATAATGGTGTCTTATGTTACTAGGATGTGTTTCCAAAGGGTTAAGAATGCATTAGTTTTAAAAAACTATCATTCCTTATATATTTTTTGTTAAAGAAATTTCTTTAAAAACTACTTTTTTTGTTAAGGAGTTATCATGCCAACTTCATAATAAAAGCCTTATTTAGAATGTTCATTCTTCATATCCCCAAGTCTCATGTCTGTCATAATTTGCATACTACACTCCAATAGGGTGTACAACTCTTCTTATTAATTTTATAGAAAAACTTGGACAATTTTTTCACAAAAGACTATAAGAAGTTTCTTACCCAATGTGATATATAATGGTATAGTAGCAAGATTTATTTCACAAGGATTTTCCTTCCTACTATTGATAAACAATTTAAACTCCAATATGTCAATGTTTTTTTTCATTTAATCCAATAGCTTTCTATAGATCAAATTCGTTATTCTTGTATGTAGTAGTGAAACTCTCAAGTATTTATTAAGGTCTTCAAAACTCTAGTGTTTAATTTTATATTAAGATTTTTATTTTGTTTATCTCGAAATATTTAGAGATAACCAAATTTGAAATTCATCAAAATTATTTTTAATACCCACTCGAAGGAAGTTAAAGGTGATTTGAACTTGATCGATTAAGGCTTCACTATTATTTAGTAAATCGTCAATAGAACAAAGATGAAAAATAAGCCAAACCTCATTTTATAAATTGAAACAAATTCCACTTTTTGGCATCTACCTTATAGTAGATTAAGTTACTGAACTTTTCCATATATAACACAAATAGAAAAGGTGACAAAGAATCACCCTACCCGTAGCTCTTTGAAAAGTTTAATCTCTTAAGTTCGTCACCTCCTTGTAAGATGCTAAAGTCATTGATGACAATAGCTAAACTATTAAGCTTCTCATTTTGCACAGTTACTTTAATTTATCAATTATGTTTCTTACAAACTCACTTTTGTCATAAACCTTCTCCAAATTAATCTTTAGAATTATATAACCCCTCTTACCTTTTTTTTTTTAAAGAGTGAATAACTTTTTGTGTAATAGTGATGTTGTCAATTCCCATTCTTTCTAATATAAAACTACAATTGTAAGAATAAATCAATCAATTTAGGAAGGATTTGATTATTCTACACTGCATTATTAACAATTTTGATAAGTACATTGCAAAGAAAAATGAGTTAGAAACAATGTTTTGAGTATTGGATGCATATCAAAAATGATATTGAAATAGATTATACCATACTGATAATTTATATCAGATTGTACCATAAAATTTTAATTTATAATAGTGACTTTGATTTTTTTTTACTATTCTAGCACAAGACCACAAGTATGTGGATATATCAGTTTTCAGTAATATAGGGATATATAGAGGTCAATTCCATGAGGATGTTGTAACTATTAAGTCTAACCCTCTTACTATTAAGTAGCCAATAATAAAGAGAGTGTTATTGACTACAACTAGATCTAGATTAAAAAAAATAAAGTTAAGACACCATTAAATATTATTAAACAAGCAAGCAAGAAGTATAAATCAGATAATGTAAACATTTAGAACCTTAGTTTCCCTTTGTACTTTTGATTCAATATGTTAAGTTATTTAAAAAATCACAAAAGGTTATCTAATACTATAAGGGTCTTATAGATCTATTTTTATTATCCCATTTAATTGTTAACATTGGTTCCTAGGTCAATCCAAATACAATTTTTTTCAACAACATCTATATTAAACTAAGATTAAGTTTAAGCACTCACTTGTATTTAACTAGCACTAAAAATAACATAAATATTTCTCAAACATTGAACTCTTTACCAAAAACTGAAATCAAGTCATGCAAAAATTAATTAGAACTCTATCTAATCTGGATATAAAGAGTTCTAACACTTATCATCTTTGAAATAACAAAAACAAATAAAAATAGAAGAACTCATTATAAATGTTTTCCCCGATGACAATCTTAAACTCTTGATGTGATTTTCTTTCATGGAATGACTGTTGATCTTTCTCTTTATTGAAAACGACGACTAGGTATTTATTATAGGGTTGTTTTCCCCTCTATTGTCTATTAAACCTAAAACTAAACTAAACTTGGCCTACTTAATATACTTTATTTATAACCTTTCTGTTACAAACATGATTAGGGAAAAGAATATGAACTCTATCATGCTCATGTTGCACGCCTTCTTTTAAACATGAAAGTATCTAAAAGAAATATGTTATGTGATACGTGTTTAAATTTTGATTCATTTGATATGCTACATTTATTGATTAATGTCTTCGAAAGGCTTAAGATACTCACTTTCACTCATTTGTGATTTTAGGCACAATTTGGAGGCAAAGAAATTAAAGTGAGTCAAAAGCATTATATTTGGGCAATTTTATGAAAATTAATTTTCACTTGTCTTCAAGGAGCAAGAAGAAGAAAATTAAAAGACAAGATGAAGACAAGAAAAATCAAAATAAAAAGAAGAAGAATTAAAAGTGCTTGCTAAAAAAAATGAAGAAATAACATGAGCATGTGAATGTTTTTGCATCTAATTTATGTGAGTTTAATGGTGTGAAGTTAATGGAATGATGGCCGGGAAGAGATGAAGCAAAACGTAGCCTTCATTGAAGCATAAAACGGCAATAGCAAAGGTGTGTTTCGGACAACTCCATGGATGTGAACAATGTTTACAAATTACAATCCATGGTTTATGCATAAAATGCACAGCCATATGTGCATTTCACGCATACAGCCAAGGAGACCAAAGTGACAAAGTTTGGCAAAGAAGGTTGTCAGTATACATTAAATGCAACATGAATGCAAATGTTTCATGCCAGCAGAAAACAATGACACATAGCAGTAGATCCAAGAGACCAAACGTAAATGTAAGATGCATTTTCTGGCTTAAAATGCACATTAGTATAGAGTGTTTTAAAAACATAAATAGTAGCGTGGTTCATCAATCTTAATTCTTCGCATTAAGCTATAATAGGGGAGGTAGAAATAAGAAGGGGCGGCAGAAGAGAGCTTTCAGGAAATGGTTTTAAACATAAGTGAATAGTGACGATGGACCACAAATGTTTATTTGTCACATCACATGAACAGTAACAATGGGAGAAGAGAGTGGTGGCGTGGAATAGAGTGGAGATGCTAGATTTTTGGTAGTTTTTTTCACCACCAAAGCAAAGAGGTGATGGATCACGCTTGGAGCATAAAAATCGAGATGAAAGGCTAGCTTCTTAACACCTGTTCAACGGGAATATCGACGCCAAGTCATGGTTAAGCTATTTTTATCATTTTAAAGTTGTAATTTCATTTCAGATTATTGTGTTATTAGTGTTGATTTAATTGAGTTTTGGAATGAATGATCTTAATACGTTATTTTGATTGTTTTTATTTCGAACTTATTGCTAAAACATTAAATGTAATGCGTAATCATTACTTTTGATGTTTGTGAGTGGCATCTAATAATCGTTAATCTTTAGGAACAACATAACTTAGGTTAGATAACCTAAACGTGTGAGGTTACTGCCTATATTGATCATTTTCTAATTCGTAATTTGGTTGTCAAATTGAATCTAGAGATTGTATCTTAGGTTATTCGGTAATTAGGATTAATTAAAGATCGTTTCTTAATTAAACAAAACCTAAGGGAAAACCAGGATTAGTGGAGCGATCTATTAGTCTCAGATCAATAGTCCTAAGAGAGTTATAAAGACGTTAGGATGATGGAGTATGTTTGATCGTGTTTAGGCTGAGATTGACCTTAGAATCAGTCCTTACTTATATTTGACACTTTTCTCATTTTCGATTGCTTGTTTTAATTTGTTTTTGATAGTTTACTTTTATTTCAGTTTCCAAATTGCTAAAAATTCAAAACCCGCTTTTATATTTTCCTTGCATCAATTAATTTTGGTTACGAAAATTAACCAAACAATCCCTATGGATTCGATCTCGACTCACCCTAACTACAAATTTTAGTGTGTAGAGTCAGGTAAATTTTGTAGCGTACTCGACACATGTTGTCAAATTTTGGAGCCATTGCTGGGGACTGTGGTAGTTTAATTTTGAATTCAATTTTAGTTGGTGTTTTATGAATATATTTGTTTATAATCATTCTTTTTGTTACTTGTTAATTTTTAATTGTTCGTTAGTGTTGGTGCATGGTAGTGACCAGATCTCCTTGTAGAGAAATTGAGCAACTTGATCCGGAGATTGAGAGAACATTGCGGAGATTGCATGGGGAAGTAAGGTAAACTTTGGAAGACGAAGTGGAATCAGAATCCGAAAACATGATGGAAATTTTGAGAACTCTAAGGGAGTTGCCTGCACTCGATTTAACTTCAAGACCATTATGCATAACATTTCCAAATTTCACTAAACATGTTAACTTTGAGTTAAAATCTGGATTAATTCATTTATTGCCTAACTTTCATGGTCTTGCAGGTGACGATGCACATAAGCATCTTAAGGAACTCGATGTGGTGTGTTTGAGCATGAAGCCTCACAGGGTGACCGACGAGCAGATCATGTTGAGGACTTTCCTATTCTCACTCAAAGATGTAGCAAAGGATTGGCTATTTGACTTATCGGCTAGATGCTTGAATACTTGGTTGGAGATAAATACATTATTCTTGGAAAATATTTTTCAGCCTCAAAGGCAACAAGTATTCGGAAGGAGATATGTGGTATTAAGCAACACAATAGAGAATCTCTTTACAAGTACTGGGAGCGGTTTAAGAAGTTACGTGCCAATTGTCCACACTACAACATACTACAACAACTTCTCATCCAATATTTTTATGAAGGATTGCTACCGATGGAGAGGATCTTGGTTGATGCGGCAAGTGGTAGAGCACTTTGTGAGAAGACTCCCATTGAAGCCAGGATATTACTTGAGCGGATGGCCACTAACACCCAACAATTCGACACTTACAATGATGCTCGACGAGTAAATGAGATAGGCACTTGATCCATTCAACATTGTTTAGATGAACTAACATCTTTTGTGGGACAAATTACAGATGGACAGGCACAAGTGAAAGTGTGCGGGATATGTTCAAACAAGAGTCATCCAATTGATGAGTGCCCAATGTTGTAAGAGGGGAATATAGAGTACGTGAATGCTACAAGAGGAAACTTCCTGAACTAATGCAACCCATACTCGCAAACGTATAACCCAGGTTGGAGGGATCACTCCAACTTGAGTTATGGAGGGAACTGACAACAAAATTACTTCCAAAATCGGTCGTAAGGAGCACAAGGATTTCAACCAAGGCAATAAGGAGCATAAGGAGCTTCTTGTTCCAATTCAGGTACATCTTTAGAAGAACTTGTTAAGAATCTTGCTAGTAACAATCTACAATTTCAACAGGATATATAGCAATTACAACAAAATATGCAGCAACAGTTGCAACAGGGTTTACAACAAATTTGACAGGAGACAAAACAAGCCAACATAGTATGGAACACCAAATGGGTCAGTGGCAGTAAGGCTCAATCGCTTAGAATCGTAAGGTAGAGGAAAATTGTCATCACAACCCGAGGTGAACCAGAAGAATATCAGTGCCATAACCCTGTAGGGTGGAAAGGAGATTGAGGGTCCCAAAAGAACCCCATCAAAGATTGCTATCAAGGAAGAGATTGAGAAGGAATTAGAAAAGAAAGAAAATATGTCATCGAGTACGAAGGTAAATTTCGAAAGTTCCAATATTTTTAAAACTAACCCTCCACCTTTTTTAGGCAGATTGATAAGACCAAACAAGGAGGACAAGGACAAAGAGATATTGGAGACTTTCTAAAAGGTAGAAGTCAATATACCTTTGCTCAAAAAAATAAAGCAAGTATTAAGTTATGCCAAATTCCTCAAAGAACTATGTACACATAAGAGGAAACTAAGGAATGATGAGAAAGTGATGATGGGTGATAATGTGTTGGCGGTCTTTCGAAAGAAGATGCCTCCAAAATGCTAAGATCCAGGTATGTTTACCATTCCTTACAAAATTGATAATACTGTGATCAATAGAGCTATGTTGGATTTGGGTGCTTCTATTAATGTGATGCCTCATTCAATTTATGCTTATTTGAATTTAGGCCCTTTGAAAGAAACGAGTGTAATCATATAACTGGCTGACTGCACTAATGTTTATCCTGAAAATGTGGTTAAGAATGTTTTGGTTCAAGTGAATAAGTTAGTGTTTCCTACAAATTTTTATGTTGTGGATATGAATGATGACACCTCTTATAATCTGATACCTATTTTGTTGGGGAGACCGTTTCTTAATACAAATCAAACTAAGATAGATGTTCATAAGGGCACCCTCATAATGGAATTTGACCGAGAAGTGATTAATTTCAATATTTTTTTATGCCATGAAACATCCTCCTAATGATCATTGTGTTCTTCTGTTGATGTGATTGATCATTTGATGCAGGAAATATTTAAATTAAGTTGCAGGGATCATTTGGAAATGGTTTTAAATAAGGATATGGAAGTAGAAACCAACACTGATGTTGAGATGGGAGAAGAGCATATGGAAATGACAGCCCCCTTGGACTCACTGGAATGCTCTCCAAAAAGGTATGATTTGGCTTTTAACAACTACCTGAAGCTCACTAGATGTTCTTACCTTCTGATGTGTAAGAACTAGATTTGGAATTGAAGCCACTCCCTACACATATGAAGTATGCTGATTTGGGAGATGAGCAGACTCTCCCAATTATCATCTCAGTGGAGTTGACTTCAAGTTAAGAGGAGAGGCTACTTCGAATGCTGAGAGAGCATAAGAAGGCAATCGGGTGGACGATCGAAGATATCCAAGGGATAAGCCCTTCCATATGCATGCATCGCATTTTGTTGGAGGAGGATGCAAAATCTACAGGGCAAGCTCAGCGCAGGCTGAATCCTCCAATGATAGAAGTTGTGAAGAAAGAGGTGTTGAAGCTTCTCGATGTTAAGGTTATCTACCTGATTTTCGATAATAAGTGGGTAAGTCCTATCCAAGTGGTTCCAAAGAAGTCTAGAATCACCGTTGTGACAAACCAGGAAGGTGAGTTGGTTCCCACCTGAGTGCAAATTGAGTGGCAAGTATGTATTGATTATAGAAAGTTAAATTCTGCTACTCGTAAAGACCACTTTTCCCTTCCTTTTATTGATCATAGGCTTGAGAGATTGGCTAGTTATGACTATTATTGCTTTTTAGATGGCTTTTCAGGTTATCTTCAGATCCCAATCACATCGGAAGATTAGGAGAAGACCACATTTACATGCCTATTCGGTACGTTTGCCTACCGAAGGATGCCATTTGAATTATGTAACGCACCTGCCATATTCCAAAGGTGTATGGTAACCATTTTTTCCAAATATGTTGAGAAGATTATCGATGTATTCATGTATGATTTTAGTGTGCATATATCTTCTTTTAATAAATGTCTTGAGAATCTTGTCATTATCTTGGAACGGTGTATAGAAACTAACCTTGTGTTAAACTGGAAAAAAAATGTCATTTTATGATAGATCAAGGTATAGTTTTAGGCCATGTGATATCTGCTAAGGGTATCGAAGTAGACAAGCCTAAAGTTGATCTTATTTCTTCTTTACCTTACCTCTTTACTGTGAGGCAAGTGTGTTCTTTTCTTGGGCAGGAAGGTTTTTATCAAAGGTTTATTAGGGACTTTTCGAACATAGCTGTACCACTAAGCAAGCTTCTTCAACAAGATGTCTCCTTTGAGTTTAACAAGAGGTGCAAGGAAGCATTCAACAAACTTAAGGAGCTTTTGACATCTCCACCAGTGATTCAACCGCCAGATTGGAACCTCCTATTTAAGATCATGTGATGAGAATGTTTATACAATGGGGTGGTTTTAAGATAAAAAGTGGGAAAAGCTTTGCATGCCATCTACTATGCTTCAAAGACTTTAAACCCAACGTAATTGAATTATTCCATTACTGAAAAAGAACTGTTATCTATGGTTTTTGCTTTAGAAAAATTCGATCGTATTTACTTGGTGCTAAAGTGATTGTTTATTCTGACCATGTAGCTTTGTGATACTTGTTCATAAAGAAAGAAGCAAAACTAAGGCTAATCAGATGGATTCTCCTCCTTTAGGAATTCAACTTGGAGATCAGAGATAAGAAGGGGCAGAAAACATAGTGGCAGACCATCTCAGTGTTTGATAAAGGAAGAAGATGATATCCCTTTACGAGAAACCTTTCCAGATGAGCAATTATTTTATTCCGATGTGACACCACCATAGTATGCAAACATTGTCAATTTTTTAGTAACTAACAAATTACCTATTGGTTTGTCAAATGCTCAGAGTGATAAGCTACAGAGTGAGCCAAAGTATTATGTATGAGATGACCCATATCTTTGGAGGCACTATGCATATCAAGTTATCAGGAAGTGTGTATCGAAAAATGAATCATCATCAATTTTAACCTTCTGCCATTCATACGCTTGTGGAGGACATTTTGGAATGAAAAGGACAACTCATAAAGTTATAGAGAGCGACTTCTATTGGCCAACATTGTTCAAATATGCATATACCTTCTGTAAATCCTGTGATAGATGCCAACGATCAAGTAACCTATCTCGTAAGGATCAATTACCACAATCTCCTTTGCTTTTTTGTGAAAATTTTGACGTTTGGAGCATTGATTTTATGGAACCTTTCCCTTCGTCTTTTGTCTTTACTTAGATATTGCTTGTGGTTGATTATGTTTCTAAATGGGTGGAAGCCAAAGCTATTAGGACTAACGATGCCAACGTTGTTGTAGATTTTGTTAAGGCTAACATTCTTTTTAGGTTTGGGATACCAAAAGCCATCGTTAGCTATAGAGGAACCCACTTCTGCAACAGGGTGATGAAAGCAATGTTTAGAAAATATCACATCACGCACAAAGTTTCTACTGCTTACCATCCCTAAACAAACGGGCAAGCTGAAGTCTCAAATTGAGAAATTAAGTTATCCCTAAAGAAAACCGTGCAGCCCAATAGGAAGGATTGGGGTGTAAGACTGTAAGACGTATTAAAGGCCTACAGGAGGACTTACAAAACACCGATTGGAATGTCGCTGTATAGGCTAGTGTTTAGGAAGATATGTCATCTTCCGATGGAATTATAACATAAGGCATATTGGGCTATCAAAAGATGCAACATACACTTGGATGATACGGGAGTGCATAGGAAGTTGCAACTTAAACAGTTGGAAGAGATGAGGAATGAGTCATATCAAAATGCAGCGATATATAAGGAGATGATGAAATCTTTTCATGATAAGATGATTTCAAGGAAAAGTTTCTCGGTGGGCCAGAAAGTGTTACTATATCATTCCAACTCAAAATCTTTCCAAGTGAGTTACGTTTCCATTAGGTTGGTCCATTTGTATCACTCATGTCTTTTCTTTTATTGCAGTGGAGATACGAAGCCTAAAAAATGACAAGACATTCAGAGTGAATGGTCATCACTTGAAGTCATATTATGAGGGCTTCCGAACAGAGGATTTGGAGGTGTTGATCTTAGAGGATGTGACTGGTGTCACTTAATGCACGTAACTTGAGGTCGAGGCAATGATGTTAAATAAAGGCACCGCCTAGGAGGCAACCCAAAGGAAGTTAATTTTTGTCTTTTACATTTTTGCATTTGATAATTTTGTTAACTACTCCATTAGCTATTTTTATCATTTTAAGGTTGTAATTTCTTTTCAGATTGTTTTTGTGTTGGTGTTGATTTGATTGAATGTTGGAATGAATGATCTTCATAATTTATTTTGATTGTTTTATTTTGATCTTATTACTAAAACATTGAATGTAATTCGTAATCGTTACTTTTGATGTTTGTAAGTAGCATTTAAAGATCATTAATCGAGAGGAACAATATAACTTAGGCTAGATAACCCAAATGTGTGAGGTTACTACCTATATCGATTGTTTTCCAATTCGTAATGCGGCTGCTAAATTGAATCTAGAGATCATATCATAGGTTATTCAGTAGTTAGGTTTAATTAAAGACCGTTTCTTAATTAAACACAACCTAAGGAAAAACTAGGATTAATAGAGTGTTCTATTAGTCTTAGATCAATAGTCCTAAGAGAGTTGTAAAGATGTTAGGATGAGGGAATAAGCTTGATCGTGTTTAGGCCGAGATTGACCTTAGAACCGGGCCTTACTTATATTCGACACTTTCTTTTCTCATTTTCGATTGCTTGTTTTAATTTGTTTTTAATATTTTACTTTTATTTCAATTTCTAAATTACTAAAAATTCAAAACCCACTTTTATATTTTCCTTGCATCAATTAATTTTGGTTACGGAAATTAATCGAATATTCCATATGGATTTGATCCCGACTCACCCTAATTACAAATTTTAGTGTGTAGAGTTAGGTAAATTTTACAGCGTACTCGACACGCGCTGTCTGTTGGACCCTACTTCCGGAGCCCAACATTCGGAGCCATAAACTGAAACAAACTCATTGCAATTTTTTTACAATTTAAGTGTATGCAAAATAGTCGATAAACAAATCGGCCCGACTATTAAAAACCATTTTAGTCCCAAAGATGCAAACATTATTGAATACATCAGACTTTCGAAAAATCACTTGGGCCCATTACAGAACACACTGTTTATTTTCACAATATCTTTACATTCAAAAACCACCCCTTTTGCCTTATACAAATATAAAGTACAAAAATACAAACTACACATGATACAATTTGAATGCTTATGCTAAAATGATTCCAAAATACAAAAAGTTCCTAAACTAACTTAATTACAAAAGTCTTTAACTATCTTGGAGTTCCAATGCCTTGCAAGGGTCACTAGTCTTCTCTTCCTGCACCTGAGGAGGGAAGTATGGGGTGAGCTACACAACTCAGTGGTTAATATATTTATAGCCATTGGCGATGAGCCACACATTCAAACATACATATACTTCATATATTCATATATATTTAAATCTCATTGGGCTAGCAATTCAATCATTCACAATTCCAATTTACAACTCATAGTTCAACATATCATCACATAAAACAGGTCAAGGGTAATTAATCACCAAATCATAACACTCAATCTTGCATCATAACTTGACATATCAAAATGCAAATGCACACATAAATGGCTCGAAAGTTTCATGGAGCAAAACAGATAAACCGAAGTTTAAGCCATGAACAAAATGAGTCCGATTTCATAGGATCTCGTGGCCTCAAGTGAGCAGCCGGGAGAAGGTTATACGTCAACGTACACATGACTAACGAAACGTTATTCTCTTGCCCAACCACAAACAAATTTATGCTTAATTTAGTCGATCACAAATTTTATATTCTCATGCCTTTTCTTCTTTCCATTTAATCAAAATGCCATGATACAAAGCATAGCATAATCATGCTCATAATTCAATTCAAAACCTTTTTCAAGGTATAACATGGTCATAATTCATCATACAAAAAGCCATTCGTCTTTCATGGAATGACATGAAAATGAGTCATCATACATTTTTCATACAATCACAACATTTTTAAGCAAGTCATTTTAACACACAATACACACACAAGGCATTTTGCCCACTACACAATAACTATAAATAAATTGCCCACCTTGATTTCCTTGCTTAAAGACTTGGCTTGATCAAAATGCTTCTTTTCTTGACCCTCTTGCTTCTCTTGATCCGTTTTAAACAATAACAAAAATCTCACTCAATAGGGTTTTCAATTGAAAATCCCCCTATGCACAAACACTAAAATTGGTTCTAAAATACTTAAACCCAAACATTTTCTAAACTCCATGAACTAGAATCCTTCCAAAAATACAAGAGATTTAAAATGATCTTACCTTCATTCTTAACCAAATGAAGGGATCTTTAACTCAAAAGAGTATCAAAGGTTCTTTCCTACTGTATCTTTAATGTGTACTCCGTGAGATGATCTAACTGAAATAGGCCTTTATGAACCCTTTGGTTCTTCACCAAATAGAGAAATATTTAGCTCAATTGGAAGCTCTTCTCTTCCTTTTTCTCTTCTTGAACAACCTCAAAATCTCTCTTGAAGGCTAACACAATTGAAACCCTAGCTTGTTTTCTCTTCTTTCTCTGTTTCATTCTTTTTCATGTCCCTCTCTCTTATCTCTTTTCTCATCCACACATTTTGCTTCTCCATAATCTTCTCATTTATGTTTTCTCGTTCTCTTAAATATAAGTCTAATTTTGGTCATGCCCTTTTATGCCTTTAATAAGTCCAAAAAGTCCATTTTATCCTTCCTTATAGGCTTAAGTTCTTTATAATTAAGTGTCTTGCCAAAAATATCCTTGAACCTTCTTACATAACACTTTCTTCTAGAAAATGTTCCCTATTGTCTTAAGTTTCTAATGCCTCCAAAATCATTTGATTTAGTTTAGTGATTCAAAAGATATACTTCAACCATTTTTGGATTGTTCTTGTCCATAATAGTATATTATGCACAACTTCCATCAAGAATATGAAAGTCTTAAAGAATACCTTACAATTCACTTTCTTCAGATAATTTGTAACTATATGTCTCTAGTTTACCACATGTTAGAAATCATCTCATTTGGATCAGTAGAGCTCTAGAAATCATCAAAATACTGGAGTATGTTCAGTGGAATAACATCAGTTCATAATACTTAAGAGCACACTCACTATACCCATCCCACCTTTTTCACTCAATCTTTCTCAATTCATTTCAGATGGCTATGATTCTTGGTAAAGATGTAGATCAATGTCTTACGAGTCCAATGATTCAAGAATCAAGTCATTTGAGTATCTAGAGAAGAAGTTATGGCTAAAAGAATCCAACATGTTCATATCTTTACTCATATTGTACATGCCTTGGCGCAATTGCCATAACTCTCACTACAAGTGTCGGATTGCCTTCGTTTTTAGACTATTGGAAAGAAGACTTCTATATATAAAATTTTTGTGAAGACCTAGAAGACAAATTCTACATTTTGACTTTTACATCGTCTCACTTTTGCATCATCTTACTTTTGCATCGCCTTACTTCTGCATCGTCTTACTTTCACTTTGTCTTAGAATTTCGTCTTAGAACTTTGGAATTTCGTCTTAGAATTTTGTCTTAGTTTTGCTCTCCAAAATATCTCTACTTATAAAGATCATAACTTTTGACTCAGATGTTCAAAATTTTCATACTATATACCGTTGGAAAGATAAAAGAAAGACTACAACTTTCCAGAAGACAACTTTGCCAAAATCTATTTATATCAATGCCAAATTTGCCCCTAAATTTTGAAGATGAATTTTTCATTCATACACCTATATACTGCACCCAAACCTTAACCTCTTGCCAAATTTTGAGACTTTTAGAGACAGAATTGAAATTCGATGTCTTAATAAGAAAAGTAGTCATATGTTTCTAGTTTAATCCAAATTAAGAATCATCTCGTTTGAATAACTAGAGAAAACGTTGTGGCTAAAAGACTGAAGCATACTTAGTAAACATTTTCCAGATCAAGTCTTTAATTCAAAATCTTTCCTTAACCAACTCATACCAAAATCATCTTTACTACTTCATTTACTCCTCATTCTCAACTTCATTTCAAATCAATGTCCTCCATAAGAAAAATTATAATCCATGAATAATCATGAACACGAATAACAGAACATGCACGTATGTACATATTCTTCATCAATTTACTACACAAATTCAACTTCCTTTTTGCTTTCATTTCACTTCTAACCTTCACCTTGATTGTTCTCATTTCAACATCTATTATCCCAAAACACCATAGCAAGTCATGAATCTATCCACATTTCTTATTCCTTACTTTACTCTTGTCCATCATTTCTTGGTTCA
>JANZLX010000007.1:11580741-11593570 GCA_025531955.1 Erythroxylum orinocense | reverse complement strand
GCCATTGGGCCAGCAGTCGCCAGTGCTCGCGTGAGGATTGCCACCTCCTCCTGCAGGATTGATAAACTTTTATTTATATATAAAAAAAAGTACATATTTAACAAGGTAAGTCGCTAATGCTAATCATAACACCTGAACTTAACCGACTTGGTCGTATATTTGCTAAATCAACGGAAGCAGGGCAGGGCACTAGACAGTAGGCACCCGGTCCCAGATCTCTAAATTGTTATGCTATTCCATGCATACGTGTCTTATTATCATTTGTATCGGTCGATAGAACGGCATTATTCTATCTGAATCCCGATAGAACTGCATCTGCATGGAGGTAATGTTTTTTAACTTGTTCTTTCTAATCATCTTCAATACCTTACTTGCCAAGAGCAAAAGTAAGAATAGGGATCTTTACTAAACATTTAAGCTTAAGATCAGAATGTATCTTCTTTTGCTGGCCTGTTTTCTCGTTCCAATCAACATCCTAAGTTTGATATATCCATCCATATAGCGTGCAATCTAAAATCTGCATAATTTGAGCTATCACCCAACAATTCATGCGGCATATTTATGAAAGTGACTGGAACACAGCATTCAAGTGTCCGCCAGATTGGTACAGTAACATGACAACATGACTCGTTCTCTCACAAATTAAGGATAGTTGCGTTTAGGAGAAAAACTCTCCAGCCATGGTTTTTAGGTCAAATCACTCGTCTCAAGTGGAATACAATCTCAGAGGCCAATATAGTATAAAAGTCTTTTGAAGTGACATTATATATATTTGAATTTGGCGTTCATTGGGCAGATTGACTAATGTAGATTGCATGCATTAATCTAAATAACATAAAATGGTGGCTAATTAGGGAAAGATATAACCTGTCGCACTTGTCGATAATCATCCAAGGCCTTGCTGGAGAAGAGTTGAACGGAGGTGATTTTCCGGAGCAAGCGCCACCGAGGGCCGTAGGGAGCAAAAACGAGGTCTTGGTAATTGTAAGCCATATGTTTGGCGCCGGAGTTGGGTGGCCGGCTAGAGAAATTGGCGTCATGTGTCTTCAAGAACTGAGCTGCCACTGAGGCCGAAGCCGCCACCACCACGTCGACAAACCCCAAACGGAGGTGCATGAGAGGGCCGTAGGTTTCGGCCAAAGCAGCAGTGGATCGATGAGGCATGGGGCCCAAGTGGGGGAGGTTTCCTAGTAAAGGCCATGGCTTTGGTCCTGGTGGAAGAGGAGGATGTTGACGGCGGAGGAGTGGGCGGAGAAAGTAGACAACAAGCACAGCTAGCAGAGCAGAGTAAAGAATGAGTGGAGACATACTTTCCTTATCTAGAAGAAAAAAAAAACGAGTCCACAGTTAAGAGAAGGGACGTGTTAGACAATTATAAGGAGGAAACGACGGAAGTAAGTAACTGTCACGTGAGTTGGATGGGTAGCACGACACGAACAAGAAGTTGATGGCTCTAACATTTAGTGTAGAGGTTTGATGATATTGAAGAAATTTTGAGTTTACTGTTTGTTGTGTTTGGTACTGCTAATAAAAGATATTTTAATTTTCCTGACTTGGACATTTTCTTTAACTATGTAAGAAAGGGGACGTAGGATGAGTGGAACCTTTTGATATGAAAAGAGACGTAAATTAGACAAATTAAATCAATCATGCTGACTAAATTAAGCTTAAATTGCAACATAATTGACCGTTATAATCTTTTGTTGACAGGTACCTGAGAATTACTTTATAGAGATTGGGTGGTGCAGATCCAACATGTCCACCGTAAAGGAAATCAATGTGCTGATTTCCTAGCCCATCTCGCGGGCCTAACTGATCCAGGCGTCCATGTCCTCCAAGCTCCTCCTTTACTTATTATTTATAGTCTTTATCAGGACCAGATAGGCACTTTGTATCGCCGCGCTACGAGCTAGACGCGTATTTGTTTTTGTTTTCTGCTGTCATTTTCTCCATGTAACAAAAAAAAATTGCAACAGAACAACTCTTACTTGTCATACATAACACTGAAGCCTAATTTGCAACATGACAACTCTTACTCATCATGCATAACACTGGAGCCTAGATTGCAATAACATAACAACTCTTACTCATCATACATAACACTAGAGCCTAAATTGCAACATAAATATGGAGCAGACATAATTACTTGATTGTGGATAACAATCTAAAATTACATCTAATGACTTATAAGAAATTCAAATAAAGGAAGGAAAACTATAGATGGAAAAGACAACAACTAATTGTAAAAAAATGTTATAATAGAGATAAGAAGTAAAGTTAAAGCAAATAGATAGAGACGAAAAAAAGTAATTTTATTGATAAAATATGATAAAGATCACATAACAAATAAGAAGCTTAAGAAATGCAATTAAACTCCTATGTTTGTATCACTATTCAATTGAAGGTGATTAAAAATTCACTAAATTAATAAGAAACAAATATATTAAAATCATGATTAAAAAATCATAATTAATGTTAACATTCCATCTTAATACTAATTTGGAAGGATTGTTATCCCAAGCATGAGATGCTTACTCAACTTGACAAAAGTGAATTAATTTTAAATGAGTTGAAATGAAAAGAAAAAAAATACTTTATTAAGTTTAAAAATAACTTGTTTGCTCAATCAATATGTACAGTAGAATCCAATTGATTCCTATTTAAAATATTGGATTTCTTGTTTCAGTTAATTAAGAAGAGTCATAGAAAGAATATATTCGAAGTCGCGATCAATCCCTTTTTCAAATCTTGCTGCAACTTTATTCGCCCTTTCTGCGTGCTATAAATAACCTACAAATAGGAAGAACCTTATAATAAAATAGGAGCCATCTAGCCAACTTTTAGGAGAGATACACTTGACTGTATTGGTCTCAGTAGCTACGTCACTTACGAAATTTAATGAACCTAAAGGTACATGAGTATTATATTCTGCATAACATTGTTCTTGTCAAGGTTGTATATTCATTTTCAATATACTCAAGTCCAAACAGTTTGGACCCCTTAAAGGTTCTAACCAAGAAGTATGCAAATCCTAAAAACATATAATTTTTCCTCCACAATTAACTTCTCCAATGGGTGAGTGCATTATAAATTTTCCTAAAACGGTAAATGAGCAAATCTCATATTAGCCACAAGACATTGGTCTCTATTTAGAAAAGTATAAACTTGAGTTTATGAAGTTTTTGGTCCAGTGGGACTATAAAATTTCATCCATATATGCCCACCAATTATATCTTCCAAATCATTCACGTTAACAATTCATCCTTCCCATCGAAAAGGAGATTTGGTAAATAACCAAAAATAACACTTAGGCTAAGGGTCAAGTTAGTAATTTTTCTTAAACCTCCTCTCCTTAAGAGCCCAAGTATCATATACACACCCAAAATAAATAGTCTTCAATATTAGAAGAAAAATACCTATACCTAGCAAGACTAAATGAATATTTAAAATTGTTGTCATCTAATTTATATCTTTCCAAACATAATAATTTTAAAAAAAGATTCTTCAAGAGCTTTAAGTCTCATAAGTGTATGATAAACATTGCCAAAACTCAATACTGCAAAGGAAATTAAGTAAAGTATACCAGATACAAAGTATATAAAGGTGATTACAATTTTCCACTTAAGACCAAGTATACCAGATACAAATTATATAAAGGTGACTACAATTTTCCACTTAAGACCTCACCCTCAACATAGAGTAGCCAAGTGAGAAAGTCAAATTGATCCTTATTCATACATTGGCTTCTCCAGTATGAAGTGAATCACTCTAAATAGGTTCATTGCTCTCACTCAAATTAAGATTAATCTAGCATAGACTATGTGAGCTCCCAGTAGTTTACCAAATAAATTAGTAAGTCCAATATCTAACTCTCCAAGCAAAATCGGTAGTTTTTTGGTCATGACCAGCTAAAGTTAAAGTTTCATTAAAGAGCGTTTTCATGGGGTAAAACCTCCTGGGGGAATATAAGGTTTTCAATTTTTTATAAATTTGATATTGAACCACCATCCAAATACAAATATTTTCATTTAAGAGAATATTTGTAATTTAGAAAGTTTCAAATTCAGAAAATACAAATGGAACCTAACCATACATTCCCACAAAGTATCATCTTCCAACTCATCAAAATTAACAATCCATCCTTCCCCTTCAAAAGGAGTTTTAATTAAATAATAAAAAATAACGTTTGGGCTAATGATCAAATTGGTAATTTTTCTTACATCCCTCGACCTCCCAAAGCCCAAGTATCATATTTTACTCCAAAATAAATAGCTTTGAATACTAGGGGGAAAAAAGCACCTACACCAAGCAAGATTAATTGAATTGAGTACCTAAAATTGTTGTCATTTTATTTCTATATTTCTAGACATAACCAAAAAAGAAAAAGATTCTTCAAGAGTTTTGGATTCCAAAAATGCATGATAAACACTCCTAAAACTCAATATTTCAGAGAAAATTAAGTACAATAGGCCATATACAAAGTATGAAAATGTGTCTATAATTTCTTTCCCAAAACCTACCATTAAAAGGTTAAGAAGATTGAGAAATATCGATCAATTTTTATTAGACATAGAACTAGATTTTAATAGGGAACTAAAATTAAAAATAATTTTCATAATTACTAGTTAATTTCATCTTTCAAACATTACTTTTATATTTAAAATTTTAATATTATTTTTTAAGAAAATTGTTTTATTTTCTAGCATAAGAATAAGAATGTAAATTTAATTTATTTCTGTAACAAGAAACTTTTAATTATATAAAATTAAAACAGTATTTAGTTTATGTAAATCAATACCTAGTATTGATCTATACCAATATTAAATGCTTCCTCAACAAAAAGAAATCAAATTTTGATGTAGTTAAAAAAAACTGTAAGTTGTATAGGAGAATAAGGGTGCCAAAAATATTGAATGCATCATAGTTAAAGAGTTAATCAATTATTATTATTATTATTATTATTATTATTATTATTATTATTATTATTATTTAATTTAAATAGTATTAGTAAAGATTTAGCTATTTATTTTTACTAATTACACTTACTGAATTTTAATGTTGGATTTTTTCATTTTTGAATTGGAAGCAAAAGGAGTTATTGACCTTACATCTTTAAAGGTGGAATCAGTGTGAGTTCCTTTTTCAGCAACAGTTTGGGCGCACGGTGATTAATACAACAAGTAAATACAAAGTTGGTGTATGGCATCTTTGATAGATCAGAATGGTTTGTTTTCCTATTTCTTATTTTTTATTTTTATTTTTTATTATAACTTTCTAATATTATTATTTTTAATGGCTTTATCTCGTCTTCTAGCTTGTTTTTTTTTTTGCAGTAGCTAGTTGCTATTGTGACTTAATTTTGGATCTTTTAATTTATTTTTATTTTATTAGTGTCATGCATGTAGGGTTAATTGCAATTTCTCTAACTTGTCTACTGTGATGCCCTTTTAGTGGCTAAATATCAATCTTACTTCGCTTTGTTGCTTGTTATTAGAGTTGTTTAGGGGCTTGTTAATTATGCATGTCTTCTTTGGCTTGTTTTGGGTATTAGGACAAGAGTGTTGGCTAGGAGCTCTATTGTGAGTACAATGGTTACTCCTTCGATGAGGTTCGGGTTTAGAAGAAGAAAAGATGTTGATAGATTACGAATACGTTCTTGGAATATCAGGTCCCTTATGGGGAAGTCTTTAGGATTAGTGGAGACTTTAGAGAAGTATAAATTTATATAGCGTGCATACAGGAGACAAGGTAGACTAGGGTGAAAGCAAAAGAGATTAATTGATTTAAACTTTGGTATTCAGGGGGTTTGAGAGGACAAAATGGAGTAGGTATCTTGGTAGCCAAGGAACTCATACAACATGTTGTGGGGGTAAAGAGGACTAGCGATAGAATCATGTCCTTAAAGATTGTGGGGAAAGGAGTTACTATAAATATGGTATGTGCTTATGCACCTCAAGTTGGGTTGGACGAACACATTAAGCATCAATTCTAGGAAGAGCTAAATGAGGTGATTCAACAAATACCCCATAGTGGCGTAGTTATTCTAGAAGAAGATTTTAATGGTCATATAGGATCAACATCGGATGGTTACTTGAGAACACATGGAGGTTTTAGGTATAGTGAAAGGAATGATAGTGGGAAAACTTTGTTAGATTTCACGGTAGCGTTCGAGTTGGTGATAGCCAATTATGTTTTCAAAAAAAATGAGGAGCATCTGGTGACTTTTAGGAATAAAACCATGAGGACTCAGATTGATTGCTTTCTAATACAATCGAGTGATCAGTCTAGTTGCAAGGATTGCAAGGTGATACCTAATTCTTGTGTGTCAACTCAACATAGGTTGCTAGTTTTGGATCTTTTATTAAGGATTAGAGGAGGCAGAGAAGTCCTAAGAGATGTGCCAAAATCAAATGGGGGAATTTGAAAGGGGATATGGTGAAACTATTTAAGGATAGGGTAATTTATGGAGAAGATTAGAGTTTGGCAAGAGAAGCTAACTAAATGTGGGAGAGAGTTGTAACTCTTTTAAGGAACGCAACTGTCGAGACCTTGGGTACTTCTAAAGGGCTAAGGGGTAGTAAGAGGAAGGTTTGGTGGTGGAATGAGGATGTTCAAGAAAAAGTTAAGTTCAAGAAGGCTACCTATAAAGCTATATGGGATAGGTCCACAGAGGTAGAGAGAGTTAGTAATAAAGAAAGATATAAACTGGCTAATAAAGAGGCGAAGATGATAATCTCAGAAGCTAAAAGTAGAGCCTATGAGAAACTTTATCAACGATTGAATACCACAGATGAAGAAAATGATATTTTTAAGTTAGTTAAAGCTATGGAACGAAAAGCAAGGGATTTTGATCAAGTCTGTTGTGTAAAAGATGAAGCAAGACTAGTGCTTGTAGCTAAAAATGACATCAAAATTAGATGAAAGAGGTACTTATATAGCCTCTTTAATGAAGGTGTAGAGGATAACATCTGTTTAGGTGATTTTAGCTCGTTTGAGAGGTTTCATAATTTTACTTGTTGCCCATAGATTACGGGGGACGAAATTGAGAACACGTTGAGGGAGATGAAGGGATGATATGTGTTTAATTTTTGATGCATTTATTCATTTACACTTGGCGATTAATGATACAAAAATGCTTAAGATACTCACTTTAATTCATATATGATTTTAGGTACAATTTGGAAGTAAAGAAATTATAGTAAGTCGAAAACACTACATTTGGGCCATCTTTCGAAGATCAATACTCACTTGTCTTCATGGAGTGAGACAAAGAAAATTAAAAGACAAGAAAAATGAAGACATGAAGAAAAGAACGTGAGCTGCATAAATTGTGCATGGAAATTTCATGCATATATTCACATGAATTAATGACCATACAAGTTAGTAATTCAATTAATGGACAAAGGAAGGCATTAGCATAAGCTTAAAATGACATGCAAGCAGTTGGATATAGGAGCAAAACAATGTGGGAAGGTGAGAGCAGTCCAGCCTAAAGCAGAAGGAAGCTAACGCGTATGCTGCATTAAACGCAAGCGTTGCAAAGCAGAAGGAAGCTAACGCGTATGCTGCGTTAAACGCAAGCGTTGCATGCGTACGCTGCGTTAAACACAACATTCAAAGAGGAAAAAATCATAGGCTTTAAAACAAGGATGAATAATAACGTGGTCCATGGGTGTTTATTTGACATATAAAAAACAGTAGCATAGCTAGGAGAGAGTAGCATGAAACAGAAGAGAGTTAGGCACAATGAAAAGAGCCGAAGGGGGTTTCGGCTAGGGACATTGAATGGGGGTTGAAGCATTTTTTGGGGAGAGACCCATGGAAAGGTAACGTCTAGACACCAGTTCAGAGGTGATATTGATGTCACGACCCAAGTTAAGGGTATTTTCCTATTTTTGTTGTTTCTTTCTCTCATTAAAAATTTATTGTGTTATCTTATATTAATTGATTTAGGTTTTGTGTATGGATAATTGAATTTTCATTATTGTTCGGTTATTTGTATATGAACCCAATGGGTATTATGAAAAGCTGATTTTAATGCGTTCATTGAATCATTTATTTACAAACCCATTGCTAGAAATTTGATATAATTCGTAATTGTTATGTTGAAATTTATGTGTAGTGACTAATGATTTGTAATCATTAGGGATAACATGACCTAGGTTAAATGACACATCGTATGTGGTTGTTGAATTTTCTAATTGGTAATGCTATTGCCTAATTAAATCTAAAGATCGTATTATAGGTTATTCGGTGGTTAAGTTTAATTAACGTTTGTTTCTTAATTAAACAAAACCTAAGGAAAAACTCAGGTTAATTATTAACTCACGATTAATAGTTGCTAGGAGAGGTTTGAGAATAACAAATCAATTAAATATGCTTAATTAGGTTGTAGGATGAGATTGAATTAAAGAACTGAGTCCCTACCAAATTCTCCACTTTTATCATTGTTCACATGTTTTCTTTAATTTGTTTTATTAGTCTAGTTTCATTTTATTTTCTTATTTGAAAAATCCAAACCCCCCAAACCGAAACATCAATTAATTTCATTTCATAAACTTTATACATACTCTCCGTGGGATTGACCTAGACTCACCACTGCTATAGTAGTAATCTAGTTATTTTATTTTGACCAGCCTTACAACGCACGGTCAATTTTGGTTTCGTCACCCGAGAATGCAATGTTTTAGTTTTTGTTTGTGATTTTAATTGATGTTTTGTATATATTTGTTCGTAATTGATTTCTTTTCAGTTATTTCGTGATCTTTTCATTTTTTGTTTTGTGTTTATGAATAAAAAAAATTGATATGGACAGAAATAATTTCTTTTATAACTCATATTTTCAATCCTATAACAATGTTTAAATTGATCAACCTAACTTTTGTTATAGATTGGATAATCATCAGAATTACTTCTATGATAGTTTGCAGGACTCATAACAATTCTCATACAGACTTGAAGTTTCCTTTCACGACTCCGATCAATCTCTGGAAGAGTCGATTAATATTATGAATGCTAATACTTTGCAATCGCAGCAAAATACTCTATAATTCCAACAGGATGTAGGACTCAAGATTCAGAGAGCCAACATGACTCAAGTACATCTCTAGAAGAATTGCTTAATATTATGGCTGCCAACAATCTTCAAATTCAATAGGATATGTAGCAATTCCAATAGAATATGCAACAACTGTTTCAGCTAGGTGTATAACAAATTCGACAAGATGCTCTGCAATTCCAGTAAGATGCATTGCCTCAATGGGGAGATATCAACCATCTGGAACCGCAAAGCGAAAAAGAGCAGTCGTATCAACCAGAGGTATACCTAATGGACGTTTATGCGAAAACTTTATAGAGTGATGAGGAGCTTGAGAATTTTGAGAGCAGTACTCAAGGAATTGCTTGTGTTGAAGAAGTTGAGCAGGAGCTCGAGGCAAAAAAGGCTATATCTTTTAGCTCGGAGTTAAATACTGAGTTCCATTTTGTTATTGAGAATGCTCTTTAATTTTATCTAGTAGGTTAGAGGAATTAAATAAGGAAGAAAAAGTTGAAGAGACATTCGATATCTTTTAAGAAAGCATGGACTCAGTGGAGATCGAAAGTCTAAGGATAGGGAGGACGTTAAATGGGAATGATTATCAACTAAGGCCCTATTCGGAACAACCTCGCTTGGAAGTGGTGCTAACTGTAATCCCTGAAGATCACAATTTTGTCAAGTGAGAAGAAAAAGGGGTCGAGCAAATGACCCTAAACAAAGGCGCTTCTTAAGAGGCAACCCAAGAGAAGTAAATTTATTTTCTTTGCATTTTTGCATTTCTTTTTATATGCATGTGTGTTCTTTGTTGGTTTGTTTCTTGCTTGTTTTAAGTTTTCAATCAAAATTAGAGAAAGAATAAAACAAATGAAACAAACATTTTCTCATTTTCTATATGCTCCTAGGACTATAGAGTCATGATTAGATTGTGAATTGACTAGATAATTTCATTATCTTTAGAAGACTAGTGACTAGTGGAAGACAAAGCCGGTGAGATTTTGAGCCTTATTTGGCTAACACATTCATATCAGTCTCATTGTCTTTTGATAATGTGTGACCTTCATGACATGTACATCCTGATTTTGCCTTGAATTTCTAATCGAGACCACATTTTTATCACATGCATCAACATGGATATGATTAAGCATTCTTTGTTTTTGTAAACTACATTAGCCAAATAGCTTACCCATTATATGATTTTCCTTTTTGATAAGTCCCTTTGAACCTTATTAGCCTTTCTTTTTGTATCAACTATATTACATGCTTTATACTTAACCAAATGTCCTACCTAAGCCATAAAGCTAGTGGAACATTTGTGATTGGTGAGTTTATGGATGTACAAAAGTATAAATGTGGGGGTGTCCATATTTGTGGGTTGCTTAATGTTGGGATGTTTTGTTATGTCTTATCATTGAAATTCCCATATTGATGTAGTTTATTTTAATTTTTATGAGGAAAAGAAAAAAAGAAAAGAAAATGAGAAAGAAAGAAAGAAAGAGAGAAAAAATTGTTTAAATAAATGTATCAAGGAGGAATTGCATATGTGTTGAAAAGTTGTTTAAGGTTAATGTATCTTCCTAGAGTTGTAATAAATGTGTTATTTAAGTATTTTGAATATGAGGTAGATGTTGGCTTGGAATGTTCACTCTTGTAATTTGAATGTATTGTTGCATAAATTATATGAGTGGCTTCTTCAAATTGGTATATGCTTCATGTGGTTTGTGTGAGAGAGCTGAATGGGTTGTGAAATATAAATGTTGCATTTTTCATAACTGACGGTACTCAATTTTTTATGAGTGTTGCTATGTTTCACTAGCTTTGATGGCTTTCATACTACTTGACCCAAATACATCTCACCTTACCTTTGCTCACATTAAAACCTTGAAAAGTCCTTTGATTCATAATTTTGCATGTGAATTTTAATGGTGGAGAAATGAAATAATATGCAAAGTTGTAGATTGTCATGATCATGAATGGTGTTAAGTGTACCCGTGGATATATTTTAGTTAAACACATTTTTTGAGTCTACCATTAGATTGCTCAGTTTTTAAAGATATTGAATATTAATTGATCATGAGTAAAAGCTTGGAATGTTCATTTCTTGCTATGATTTTTTAAAGTCATTCATCTTTATTTATAATTATGTATTCTTGGAAAATATGATAATTGAGTCAATGTTTTGGGTCAATGAGCTTAATTTTGATATTTTGCCAGAAAACGGGCAAAAGTTAAGTATAGGAGAAATTGATATGTGTTTAATTGTTCATACATTTAATCATTTACACTTAGCGATTAATGATCCAAAAGTGCTTAAGATACGCACTTTAATTTATATATGACTTTAGGTACAATTTGGAAGCAAATAAATTAATGTGAGTTGAAAACACTGCATTTGGGCCATTTTCCAAAGATCAATACTCACTTGTCTTTATAGAGCAAAACAAAGAAAATTAAAAGACAAGAAAAATGAAGACATAAAGAAAAGAACATGAGCTGCATAGATTGTGCTTAGAAATTTCATACATATATTCATGTGAATAAATGGCCATGCAAGTTAGTAATTCAATTAATGGACAAAGGAAGGCATTAGCACAAGCTTAAAACGACGTGCCAGCAGCTGGATATAGGAGCAAAACTACATGGGAAGGTTTGTCACATAAAAAAAGTAGCATGGTTGGGAGAGAGTAACGTGAAACAGAAGAGAGGGAGGTGCAATGAAGAGAGCCAAAGGGGGTCTCGGCTAGGGACAATGAATGGGAGCTAAAACATTGTTTTGGGAGAGATTCATGGAAGGGTAACGTCCCAATACCGGTTCAGAGGTGACATCGACATTGACGACCTAGGTTAAGTGTATTTTCTTGTTTGTGTTGTTTCTTTTTCTCATTAGAAATTAATTATGTTATCCTATGTTAATTTATTTGAGTTTTGTGTATGGATAATCGGATTTTTGTTATTGTTCGGTTATTTGTGTTCGAACCCATTAGATATTGTGAAAAGATGATTTTAATGTGTTTATTGAATTATTTATTTGCAAACTCATTGCTAGAATTTTGATATAATCGTAATTGTTATATTGAAATTCATGTGTAGCGACTAATGATTCATAATCATTAGGGATAACATGACCTAGGTTAAATGATGCATCATATGTAGTTGTTGACTTATTAATCGGTTTTCCTAATTCGTAATGCTACTGCCTAATTAAATCTAGAGATCATATTCTAGGTTATTCAGTGGTTAGGTTTAATTAATGACCGTTTCTTGATTAAACAAAACCTAAGAGAAAACTCAGGTTAATTATTAACTCACGATTAATAGTTATTAGGAGAGATTTGAGAACAACAAATCAATGAGATATACTTAATTAGGGTGTAGACCGAGATTGAATCAAATAACCATGTTCCTACCGAATTTTCCACTTTTATCATTTTTTGCAAGTTTTCTTTAATTTGTTTTTTATTATTCTAGTTTCATTTTATTTTCTTGTTTGAAAAATCCAACACCCCCCCCCCCCCTAAAACCTAAACATCAATTAATTTCATTTAATAAACTTTGCACACTCTATAGGATCAACCTAGACTCACTATTACTATAGTAGTAGTCCAGTTATTTTATTTTGACTAGCATTACGATGCGTGGTCAATTTTGGCACCGTTGTCGGGAAGTGTGATATTTTGGTTTTTGTTTATGATTTTAATTGACATTTTTGTATATATTTGTCCGTAATTGATTTTTTTTTAGTTATTTGGTGATCTTTTTAATTTTTTTGTTTCGTGTTTGTGATTAAATTTTTTA
>JANZLX010000007.1:11444565-11465917 GCA_025531955.1 Erythroxylum orinocense | reverse complement strand
CAACTCATATCCAAAAACACTCATTTCATACATTAACCTCAAATATCATTGAAATTTCTCCAATTCACATTACCCAATTAAAACATTTAACCCCACTACTTCCTCATTTAATTTCATTTAATAATTCAAATTTTCAAGAAAAGGGTCGAGGTCCAACAGTCTTTGCCTTTACAGACAAGAATTTCAGCCCAATAAATACAAAATATTCTTTATTTATATGCAAGACAATAAATACTAAACAAATAGAAAGATGAGGGATTTTTTTGAAAATTAAATAATTTAATTAATTAATAGAAGGGTAAGAAACCCATACAACCTTTGATTATGTCCACTAAGTTCACTAAATTGCTACATATACACAAGTGGCCATTTATAAACCACATATCACAAGAAGCATCACCAGAAACTGTCTTAACAACTCCAAGGGAACAATAACATTCTTTAATTCTCCAACTCTAATAGTGATATGAAGAGTGATTCACCTTTGTTCTTGCATCTAATTGAGTCCACCTTGTGTCAAAGGCAATCATAGATCAAACTGGAAAAAGGATATGGCTCTACTACACCCTTCTAACTAGTAAAGCATCTAAAAATATCACTCTCCCTAATCTTGTAAGTGTGAAATAAATATTCAACTGCTAATCCTTTATGCATACAATGTTAGTAGGAGTTACCAATGATGTAGATAAGTAGAAACAATATCTTATAGAATCCATATTTTATAACCTTGCTTAGTGAATGTATATAATTTGTTCCTCTTAGCTCTTTAGATGTTCCATCTTGATGTGAGATTACCATACATAGAGTGGAGAACAAAGCCACGAATGGGGTGGAGGAGAAGATGCTAGAAACCTATTAGAAACTAACAAAAATTGTAATACCCACATATCTCCTAGAAGGATATATGAATGCCACACAAAACAGTATAAACAAATCAAAGCATATGAAAACTTCCAATAAACAATTCAGGTAAACATACATTAAATTACATAGTACTTAACACAAGCTCGCTGAAAAATCCAGACCAAACTGAAGTATCATTGTTACAAACTTACAAACAAATTCACATATACATATCAGATACTTGCCCAAAAGTCAAACAAAAAGTTTTACATGATTTTTAAAGTAACACATAGACTTCATTAGCCATTGCAGTTGTGTTGTCCTAGTCTTTATAAACGTTGCTCAGAACCTACACGGGGCAAATCCACCGTGCTAAGCATATAGCTTAGTGGGTAATAATTAAAATATGTGTAATTTGACAATTAATCATATTGAATCACATTATAGCATAAGCAAATATTTAAATTTTTGAACAATTGCATAGTTAACAGAAATGAATATCAAAGAAGGCACAATCCATTCAGTTTAAAACATCATCTTATTTAGAATACACAATCAAATGACTGCTAATCTGTCAACAAAAGTGAGTAATAAGACTTAAACAGAAGATACCATAATTGGTATCATATCACAGAAGAGACTTATGTCTCAATAACAGAAGACACTGAAGTGTTAATAACAGAAGACACCAAAGTGTCAAACACTGAAGTGTCACAGAAGCAGTTGCATACCCTTCTAGCATACCTATTTACCCACAACTAGGACTCAACAGTTTTAAAGTAATCATGTTCAAAGCAAGTAGTCAATCATATTCACATATAATTAGCACTTCCAATTATATAAACATGCATCGAACGCCTTGGACAGTAATTATCTGGAATTCAGAGCACATTTGGCATAAATCAAATTCAACAAGCAGAACAAAGTAAGGTAAGTATCACTTTAATATCACATTCATCAATCAATACCTCAAACCTTCATGTCCGAATTCAGTAAATCATTACACATTCATTAATATCAAATTCAATTCAGTAATAAACAAAACAAATCAAGGTGAGACCATCTTAGGTTACTCACAAAAGTCACCGTCTAAATTACTTACAAAAGCTCCCTATTTACTTGTTGTCTCGAAGTCCTGACAATATTTGGAATAGGTTGCTCTAAGGGTTACTCTAAAACATTCAATACAAACATTTATTACTATTGTGCGCAATTATGAATTCAATTATGCACATTCATGTATACTGAACATGTATGATGCATGTTTCTTATCCTTAATCATATCACATTATCGATCATGTGAAATCATACTCAATCCCTCAATTCAGATTTATTTCACAATCCACCTTAGGTCCACTTTGCTCAATTATTCTCATCAGGAAGGCGAGGTAATTAGGTAATACTTCCTTTTAGAAAGTTTTCCCTCTTTGTCTTAGGTTTCGAATGATACCAAGCTCATCCAATTTGGTTTAGTATTCAATGAGTTATGATCAAAATACCATAGACTGTGTACATTTGACATTTTGACTAATGCATGATCATGCCTCGAAGTTGTACACATCATAACTCTCAATTCCAATATCCAAAAATTACAAAATTTATACCAATTTAAAGCTAAGATAATAAGCTTAAACTTTGGTGAAGACACCTCAGTCTAATTCGGCGTAAATGATTACAGTTTATTAAAAAAATCATAGGATATGATTTCTGTCCCTGGTAATGCTACAGCCTAAGTCAAGACTCAATTTCATGCCAAATTTGAACATCTTAAAGACATAATTAAAGTTCAACTTCTTCAAGAAAGCTATAGAAATATGTTTCTAGTTTAATCTGAATTAAGAACCAACTCATTTGAAGATCCACAGTGCAAGTTATAATCGAAATACTAAAGCAAGTTCAATGAAAACACTTCATTTCTTCCAGCTTTTCTACAAAGCAGACTTTCGGGTCAATGTTACACGGTCATTTTGACAATGACAATGAAGGATTTAGGCCAAACCTTCTTCTACACATTTGTTCCTTTATGTCTTAAGTTTCTATTGATACCAAACCAATTTTATGCAATTTGGTTTAGTATTTTGAAAAGTATTCCCAAATGACTACAGACTGTTCATAAATAGTGATAGATTCCAGATAATCAAATTCAAGCCAACTTTTGACACAATTATGATAGAAATCAAATTCGATACTTTTATGAAAGTTGTAGATATAAGTTTCTAGTTTAACATGAATTTAAATTCATCCAATTTGAATACCTACAGAGAAAGATATGGCTAAAATACCAAAACCTGTCCAGTAGAACTACTCATCCAAACCAGTTTCCAGCATCAATCATAGAATCACAAGACTTATTTATTAATGAAATAACTTACAAAGATGATAATCCAAGCTTCAGAAAATGTCTAGAAGTTGAGAGGGGGAGTAGGAGAATGAAATTTTGTTTGAAAGAAGCCATAGTGAGGGAGTAGGCTGCTGAACTGAGCTGGAGTGCTTCAGCTATTGCTTTGTTAGGTGTCCTTAATTTATCAAGCCACATGTCTTAATGCATATAATGCCATTTGCCTAATTAAAATGCTGCCACTAGTCACATATAAAACTAGTCCACATATCAATCATCCAGTGGTGTCAAATGTCATTTAAAGTATAGGTATAGTCATAGTAATTTTCATGTACTAACTTCACTTAGCACTTGATACTTTTCCTAGTCCAAATATACATTTAATTACCTTAATCCTCTAAGGGTATTAATTAATTCCAATTCACTAACCATTATCCACTTGGCCAAAAATTCAAATCACATGTCTTTCATATTCTAATCATAGCAAAATTCTAACTCCTATCACACATGTACTTTCATAAACATGTATTATTTCAATTAGGGTATATTTTAGGGCCTTAAAAATATATGCAAAAAAAATAAGCAAGAAGAATAAAGGATTATTAGCGATTTACTCTAATTGAAGAATATATAGGAAGCACGAAGGTTTTAGGAATTTGCTACAAATTAAATTAGGGATAGAAGATACACTCGGGGTTAGTTAATAAGAAAATTCAGGGAACTTAGGGGAAACTTAGGTTTTGGGACACAATGTGTATTTAATAGAGGGATGACAAAGTGAGCATTTTTGAAGCAAATTGTTCTATTTTGAAAATGTTATGGGGTAAGCTAATGGCTAAGATAACGACAAGAGTCATTTTATACTTTTTGCCAAATGTTAGGGGTGAATTGGACCTTTTTCCTAAATTTTAATTCATCTAAGATTTCATTATATATAGTTGCCACACTCTTAAATGCTTTGATACTATAAAATTCATTATTCATCTTTTTATTTTCACTCATACTGGAAGATAGCTTCCTATATTTCATACTCATAATTTCAAAGTTTCAATTAGTTTATCATATGAAAATTCAACATTAGTATCATTATCATAAGATTAGAGTGGATAGTACCTCATCATTATAGTTATCCATAAAACACATGTGAGTTATTTCTCCTTCCTAATTTTTAGTTTCAAAGTCACTTGTGTCATCCCATATTGATATCTTAATAGTCTTCTTCTTCTTATTATTATCTCTCTTCTCCTTCTTGTCATTTTTTCCATTGTCTTTGAAAAGAGGATGTTAAGACTTCATATGTCCAGGTTTTTCATATTCAAAACAGATAATATTAGAAGATCTATATTTTCAATCAACCTTACCTTTCTTGAAGTATTTTTTTTAGATGTTTATCTTCAAAAAATAGTTGAACTTTTTAGTAATAAAGGTGATATCTTTTTTATCCCTTCCACTTAAGGATGTCCCACATTCCTCGCTCAGTTCCTCCTTTAAGGCTTTAAATACTATGTTCTTTTTTCCTTTAAAGTGTTATCTCTTTTTGCATCTTTTTCAATCTCATTTATTATATGAAGAGAGATCCAATGAGCTCTTTTAAAAGTCGTATTTTTAGATCCTTAACTTTATGTATGATTATCATTTTGGCTTCCTAAATCTTTATAAGTGGCCTAAATCTCACCATTTCAATATTAATGTAGGTCTTTCTAAGACCTTTAAGAGTATTAATAATATCAATAAATGTAGCATACATACTTAATATACTTTCACCATGTTTCATTTGAAATGATTCATATTGGTGAGTTAACATGCTTACTTTACTTTCTTTAACTAATGTGTGACTTCAAATGTGTATAAAATTTTGGTTTACACATGTATACCTTATTAAATTCATTCATACCTAGTATATAAAACAAAATATGAATGGCTTTAAAGAAATAAGTATCGTATCTTGAGGCTCCCATTCTTCCTTTAGTTTGACTATCTTTTTGTTATCTATGACTTTCATAAGAACGAATGGTCCATTTGAATCTATTTCCCACAAATCTACACTTTTGATTGTCAAGAAAAACTTCACCATAGTTTCCCAATAGAGATATTGTCATAAAAGAAAGTGGTTATATTAATATTTTGTCCTTGTTAGTTATATGAGGATGATTTTGAACTTAAGTATGCTATTATGATATTTACTCTAGAATTTTGTTTGAAATGCTAACTTAAGAGACTCATCATGATAGCACTTGTTAATCCCTAATGGCATCTAAAAGGGATATAGATTGAGTGTTGGAAAATTTTAAAAACTCTCTTATATAATGAATGTAATTAGATAATAATCAATAGATGATGATAAATAACTTATTATAAATCAATAACACAATCCATAATTTAAATAGTATAATAGTAGTTCGACAAATAACTCTTACCTACATCTACTCTCCAAGACACTTATTGGAATTTTTACTACGCCCCTTCTTTCAATAAGGCAAAAAGAAATCTTACAACATTTTTGTTTTCCACAAGTAGATAACAACTTTTCGTATAATCTTTCTCCTGAAAGTAAACTCACTCATAAAAGAATTCATAAATCAAAAGTTCTTGCTTGATCACTTTGATAACCTTAAGGTTCAATCGACCTAAAATGTAGTAATAAATGCTTAAAATAATATGAAAAACTCTTAGAAATATGTGTAAGACACCTAATTGTTTTCTCATGTCTAAATGTACTGGCCATTAGAATATTAATCGACTATTATGAGACATTGGTCGAGCGATGTATTAACCAATATTGCTACAATCTCTTAGTAAATAGGTGTTGATAACTTTAACTTATATCATTCTACTACTAACTTATATAGGTCAACCAATACAATTCAAATCACGATTCTATTATTTTCAAACATTCAAAAATTAATTTGCTTAGTGCAAAATTCACTTAAGCAATTCTTTTAATGTTCTCTAAAGTATGTTTTAAGGATTAAGAGGGTTTTCTTTGATATTAAACCTTTCATTCCTCTTGATGATTGAAAAGAATTATGCAATGGGTTAAATGATGGTGAACATATCATGATAAGTCTCTAAAATATCAAAATTGATCAAGTAGGAAGTATAATAAACATTATGTATTGGTCTTGATTTTTTTTTCACTTGAATGAGGTGAAACTACAAGTTTTTCCTAGTATATTCATGAGAAGTATCTTGATTTGTGCATGACCACTGTTATTTTCATAGGAATCAAAACCATTAATAATACTTATATTTTGTTATCATCAAAATATGAATTGTCACCTTCTTTGATTCAATAAATATAATTCAACTTGATTAAATTTTATTATTAACAATAAGGGATACATATGATTCACTTACATAATAGATATGGATTTTATACTGTTTCGATCAGTACTAGCTAAAAAATGATAAATTTTATTATACCGTAGCAAGTATAAGTACTGGTTGATATCGATGATTTTGCCTGATATTGGTTGGTACCAACCGGTTCTAAAAGTAACGATAATATGTTGGTTTTGGAAATTTAAAAAATTTAGGGGACAAAAAAAGAAAAAGAAAAAGAACCTAATCTATTACAAACTGGTGCTTCTCAATTTCATTCACGAAACCTGCAAAAAACTCCAAAGTTCTAAACTTCACCGCTGCCTTATGCCTTGCTCTCTCTTGCCAACGCCTGTTTTATCCTTATGCCTTTCTATTGTGTCGTTCTTTGTCCTATTGCTTCTCTATTGTTGTTGTTTCTTCACTAGGTCACTATTATATGCTGCCATCAGTGCTCCATCCCTTGTTGCTTCATCTCTTGTTATCTACATCATCTTCTTCTGCTTTGTGTCTATCAATATACTATCTATTGAGTCTATTCACCGTATAAGTTTTGTGATATAGTTTTGTAACCATGCAGTATGTTCACTATGTTGTATACTTGTAATAATATAAGTTTTAATTAAATCTTAGGTTTGGATTTTTTTGTCTGTTTTCAACATTTTTGTAAAAATTATATAATTTCTTCTCCAATTTCAATTTACTGTAATTATGGTTCATATATATATATATATTTAACTGAAGTTTATATGTGTGAAATTATTAGTCTATAACATTGATTGACCAGAAGAATACAAAATAAAACCAAAAAATAGAGAGAAAATCTTACCTCATAATTTATCATAAGAGAACATTTTTTATCATAATCTAGATAATAAATATCATAACCAACTCTATTATTAACATAATGAATTAAATGCATTTCTTTGAGTATTCATTCTCATTTATTATCTTATAGCATTAATATATTAATGTTAAGCAAGGTAGTGATTCTCGTAAGGTAAATTCATTTTAGGAAATACAAGTTCAAACTATGTAATCCTTGTATACATAATGTTGTAACATGAAATATAGGGAGAACCATATAATAAAGTGATGTCAATCTTTTGAAGAAAAAAAGGAAAAAATTAGATTTAGCTATAATTTCAGAAAGTAGCCATTTTCATGGTAGAAATTTTTATAATTAAGAGGCCCATGTGATATTTATTTGGCATAATATATTTATTTTAATTGCATTTATTTTTACAGATAAATAGAGGTAAGTTCAAGTAATCTTAATAATTCAACCTCTTCAGGTTAAGGAGGAAGATCCAACTTGGATTTATGTTAGATTGGTTCTTGATATGAAGAACCATAGTATTTATTTGTATTGTAATAAATATTTGAAAGGTGGGAGATCACTATATTAAAGAAGCGTTTAGTTGAGATTAAAGGTGATGTGGAATATTACAAGAAAGTTGGCTATGACATGAAATGAAAAATGAAAACTTTACTTGAAGAGTATCAACATGAGACAGATCAAAGGCAAGAATAAACTACAAAATTAGTAGTGGAAGTTTTTTTTTATGGCGATTAAGATGATATTGGGGGATGTTGAAGTTGATATTCCTACCCAATAAGAAGAGATTGTTGCACCTGATATGAGGAAAAGAAGAAGATAGGTTTCTAATGTTTTTATACCATGAACAACTCTTAGATCTCAACCTTTAATCCATAACACCTTATAATATAAAAAAGCATCTCACAAAATGGACATGGAAATCGCTAGATTATAGTATGATGAAGGTGTATCATTCAATGCTATTCATATTATTATCAACCTATAGTGGATGTTACAACCTCTTATAGTTTAGGAAATAATGCTCCTTTAATTAATGACTACATAGATAATATTTTGAGCAATTCTGTTTTTGAAATAAAAAGTTATTTAGATGAAACAAGAATGAGTTAGGTAACTTATGGATATTCAATCATATGATGGTTGGAGAAGTAGAAGACATGAGCCTAATATCAATTATTTTTGGTTTATTATGATAAGGGAATAGTATTTTTAAAGTTTATTGATACATCTAGCCTTATTATAAAATGTTGATACTTTGTTTAAGATATTTGATAAAGTTATGAATGAAGTTAAGCACGAAGAAAACATTATGTAGTTCATGATTGACAATGATTTTACTTATAAAGAAGCTGAAAGCTTGGAAAAAAGTTGTAAAGCATGTATAATTCTTTTTATTAGACTCCCTGCACTGCATATTTTATTAACTTGATGTTAAAAAATATAGAAGATGCTTAATACTTTCTTATCATTGATGAATCTATATAGAAAGCAAGAAAAGTGACCAAATTAATTTATAATTATGTATGGGTCCTAAATTTGACGAGAAAGAATTTTACCAATAGTAGGAATTTGTTTTATTTTGCTATTACAAAAGCTAATTTCTTATCACTTTAGTTTTTTGTTCTGATAAAGAAGGAGTTGAAACAAATATTTACAAGTGATAAATGAGTTGCATCTCAATTTGCAACATCTAACGCTGGAATAAAGGTTTTTATGAGTCGTTGGTGAGAGTGCTTCGTTTAGTTAATAATAATGTGACGACAATGATGATTTATTTTTAAGATGTCATTAAAAAGGTGAAGGAAATAATCAAGACTAATATAAAAATAGGTCTTATTTATATACACCTTATCTTACAATCACCAATGAAAGATCGAAAATGTAACTTTACTCTTTATTGCTTGCTGCTAGGTATTTTAAATCATAGTGTCTATTTTAGACCAAAGTTTATAAAGAAAGTTGAAGTTAATATGTGAATGCTATAAACTATCACAATAATTATTATACATAAGATGATGCAAGATCTCCTTAAATCATAAATGGAGGTAAACAAGGATGTGTGGTGATTTTGAGATGCCTATTGCAATTCGTTTAGTTTTGTTAGTTGAATTAATCATCACTTTATTATTTATAACGTTACTTTTATTGTCTTAAAGTTACTTGGTGGGACTAACTCAAATTTTGAGTCAATATGTGAGTGCAACAGGGTGTGAATGAAATTGGAGCATAATCGAATTTATTCGTTCTAAGAAAAAGAAATAGATTGGAATACAAAATATTGAACAATTTGATCTTTGTTTAAAACAACTTAAAGCATCAAGAAAGACATGTTATTATCATTATTAAGATGAGTGTAATTTCTTATATTCTCTTAACAATTTAATTTTATTTGCTTACTAGAACTCTTAACAGAACAAGTAGTTTTGTAAGTCCAATTTGCCTTGATTATATCAATCTTTTAGTGGATTAGGTTTTTGAGGAACCAAGTTTGATATATGAGAGTGACTTGAAAAATAATCTGGGATGAGAAAGTATTGACATGTCATTTGATACATTGAATTTGAGTGATGATAATGATGAGACTTCTTACAATGATGAAAAATTTGTACCAAAAGAAAATTAGGGTCAATATGATTTGAGTGAATATTCCATTGACTGAAGTTCTAGTTTTTCATTTATGCTTTGTTCCTTTAATTTTTAGTTGTATATAGTGTATAATAAATTCTATGAATGCAATAAAAATATAAAAATTTTAACTGTAAGTATTTTGTTTCGAGTTTCACTTTTACTTAGTTGTGTTCCTCAATATGAATGCTTGTTATAATGCTTATAGAGTTATGAACCTATATTATTCTTACTAGATGATGTTTCGATGTAATTATTCTTTATCATATGAAGTAAATTGGAACATTTTAAGTATTTTGCATTATTACTAGTTTTATATATGTGCGATAATTAAACTGCCTTTTTCTTATATTAATTATGGTTATTGTTTATATGTAGAATATGTGAAAAGTAATATTAATATAAATGAAGAGAAAGTTGTTATTTCAAATTTATATTATTATGAATTTTGGGGACATGGTTTATCTAAAATTAAAAATTATATAGTTTATCTAAAATTAAAAATTATATAGCATAATATACTAAGGGACCATTTTATAATTTAAGAAATTAAATGACTATTTTATTACTTTAAAAATTACTCAAAACGATGCCCATTATCAACTGGTACCATTATTGTACTGTACAAGAACTAAATCCAATAATAGTGTTGATACGATATTAATAACATTGACTTACATGAGCAAATATATATAATTTTATAACAAAAAGTTGAAATTTATTTATTATTTTATGTATATTTCAATATATCTAAAATAATTTAACAAATAAAGATGTTATATTTTTATAGTAATTGTAAAAAAAACTCAAACTTTGCTCAAATTTAAAATTATAACCTGAACTTCAAAACGTAGCAATTAAATGCTTAAACTTCAATTTTTTAGAATTCTAGCCCGATATTAATGTCTTTGTTAACTTTGTTGATGTGACTTGTCACGTGTTTCCAAAACCCTAACTATTAATGCACTTAAGCTAAAATTAACACAAGTAACAAAGATTAATGCAACGACGTCATATAATTACATAACTAAAACACCGTTTAAAAAAATGACGCAGTTTAGTTCTTGAATTAGTTTACGCAGCCTCAATGCCCTCACCCTTCATTTTCAATTTGTTCCCTTCAATTTCAGTTTGCTCTCCTGACGCCCCAAGTCACTCTGGCATCGTAGTGCACTAGCAAGCTCTTTGTTTTCAGTTCATTCTCTTGACGTCCTTAGCTCTTCGTAGCTAACTGCATTGTGATGCAAGAGCAAAATGAGCTTTTTACTATACTAGAGCAGAATGAGTTTCTTGCGATGTGAGAAGGGCTTAGGGCGTCAATAGAACAAATTGAAAACGAAATGTGAGGGCATTGAGATAACAAACTGAAATGAAAGTATGCAAGAAGGGTTGAGGGTGTTAAGAGGACAAACTGAAAGTAAAGGGAACAAACTGAAAAAAAGGAAACAAAATGAAAATAAAGCACGAGGCCATCGGAGCTGCATAAATTGATCTAAAGATTAAATTGCATCATTTTTTTTAAACAGAGCCATTTTAATTACGTGACTAAACGATGTCGTTTCATTAATCCTATCACTTATGTTAAATTTAGCTAATGTGTATTAATAGTTAGGATTTTTGAAACATGTGCTAAGTCACATAAGCAAAGTTAACGGAGATAATAACGTTGAGTTAAAATTGAAAAAATAAAAATTTGTACATTTAATTATCACGTTTTAAAATTCGGACTATAATTGTAAAATTGAGCAAAATTTGTGATTTTTTTATAATTAATTAGTTGTTATGCACATTTGGAATGAGGATTTAAATCTTCTAAAGCAACCCTCCAACCACTCTAAAATGTGCAAATTTGTGAATTGTTAATTGAAAAAAAGAAAAGAAAAGTTATAAGCTTGAATAAGTGACTTCAACTTTAACAGGCTATTAATGTGAAATTACAAGTTTTAAAATTCAATCCAAAAGAAATACCTAATTCCCTCTCCACGTAACCACCTCCCCATTTCTCAAAATTCCCCCTCCAAACCCGCCTTTAAAAAACACACTTCCCTCCCTCAGCTTCGGATCCAGACCTAACGCTGCTTCGTTACCCCCACCTTAGCTTCGGATCCGAACCTAAATTTTGTTCCTCTGTTCGTTGAAAAATTCGCTCACTATTTCCATAGCTTTATCTCTCTCTCTTTCTCTCTCTCGCTGAGCTCAAGGTCACCTCTTTACATCTCCCCGATTCAAACACTAATCCATCTTTGAAATTGCCAATCTCAGAGGAGCTCAAGTGGAGGCGTCAAGCGAAAATTGTGAACCTCGAACTTCCTTTTTCTGCCGTGAAACCCTAAATTGGGCGAAGACTAAATTGCATTTAACAGTGGAATCTTCCCCAGTCTTCTAGTGCCTCAGAGGTGGGCAGCTTTGTTTCAACTTCTTGTTCCTAATTTTTGTTTGCGATTGTGTTTGGGTGGAAATGGTTTATGCCCAAAGGGATTGTGTCTCTCTGTCATCTCTCGATCTAGCATCATTTTGGTACCAAATTTGAGATTTTGTACGAATTTGGGGGTTTTGGGTTGTCTTTGGTTGCTTGTAAAAGAGAAGGGAAAAGGAAAAGGAATGAAAATCTCATGCTTTAGTATCAGTTGAAGTGAGGTAAGGCTTAGTCGTACAGGCTTAGTTTGACTGAAGCTCTGTCATTAACTTCTCTTTATTTCTCTGTATGCGTGTGGGAGAGATAGCGAGCTAGTGGTGAACAAGGCTGTGGGATACGTAGCAACGTAATTTGAGTAAATTTTCTTTTTTCCTTTCTTTATGTTTAGACTTACTGACAATGAATTTAAGGGTTCTTCTGCTCGAGATTTCGCCAATTCAAGTACTGTCATTTGTTGATTTATTTCCCTGTTTATGGGTCTTGGCTTGGGATATGCCCGGCATTAGGCATTCACTCTACTGGCCACATCGGCATTTGGTGCACGTCATGCTATTATCTGTGTCCTTCGGTTGCTCCACGATTTATCAGTGAATTCTCAAAGGAGCCATGAGACATTTATAGAAAGTAAATCTGAGTTCACCATTTGTATGTACTTTACAAAGTGGTGTGAATTACACAAATGTACTTGGTACTTTATCCTGCTCATTGATTATCTGCATTGTAAAGGATGCCAGAATTTTTAACTTGGTTTTAAGATCAGGAATATTATGATCACATGATCTGTCAGATGCTGTATAAGCTTGGATCTGTAAGGTTTTACCGACTATTGCTTGATTGAACAGTGAATTCCCAAAGTAGCCATGGGACATTTATAGAAAGTAAACCTGAGTTCCATTTGTATGTAATTTACAAAATAGTGTGAAATTACTAAGAGATTGATGCAGGTTAAGAAATTGGCTTGCAGAAGTATACTTTGTTCTTTTTCCTGCTCAGTGATTATCTGCATCCTAAGCGATGCCAGAATTTTTGACTTGGTTCTAAAATCATGAATATTATGACCAGAATGATCTGTCAGATGCTGTATAAGCTTGGATCTGTTGTTTCATAAGTTTTGAAACTAAAATGCAGATTGTCATATTCATTATGCGTAGGACACGCTAAATTTAGGAACATTGGTGGGTTCTTTGTTTTATAGAGTTTTGGTTCAATGATTGATGGTAAGCAATTGTTAGCACTTTGCTTTTTAGTAGGCCTTGCAAGACTTCATTGTATGATAATTTAGTTGTACTTGGATACTGACGTTGGTAGTAAGTTAGAGACCAAAAGAGATCTATGTAGAATTTCACCAAGGTGGACGTATTTTGGAGGCTCATTTTCTTGTACTGTTGAGTTTAGATTGTGTCCCTAGCTGCTCAAATAGGCAAGGGAGATTTATGTGTTTGGAGGTGAAAGATCTTAACGTGTTTGTGAAAGAGAAAGAATAAAAATTGTAATTATTTTTAAGTGGTCCATTTTGCGACTCTGGAAAAACTTAATTGATCTTACCGCCCTGTCCTACTTAATTGAGAGTTTTAGTTTTTCTTTTTCTTCAATGGCATAAGAGTTACAGTTATGTAGCACAGAGCAGGGAGGGAGAAAATGGGCTGAGAAGGAGAAAGGGAAATAGGGGAAGAAGAAAACGGAAGATGTAAGTAGGGGGAAGAGAGAACAGTAAGCAGAGTAGGATTCCTGTCTAATTCAATTATGAAAAGTTTCTAAGAATAGAAATACAAACCTATACATAGGAGTTAACTCAAACATCATAAGATAAAAAGTTACTGAAAAAATGCAATGAGATATAAAATAACAGAACAATCATAAATACCAAAAAATAGCAAAGGAAAGGTGAAAGTGTGAAAAAAAAAGGAAATAAATTTATATATCATTAATGGAGGATTTGGCGTGTGTAGATGAGAGTCAACACTTTGCTGATAGTTATTAGTGTGTTAGGGTTATTTTAGTTGATATATCATAGTCATTTCTATGGCAACTCGTAATGTTTTTCTCTATTTCCTCAATAAATTCTTTGGCCATTGATATAATGTGATATTATTTCCCTTTATTGAGGTCTTTGATTGTTTTATGCAGTACGGGCTTTTGAGTGGCAGGGGGATTGCAGTAAGAGGGTCTCTTAAATGAAAGAGAAGAGGTTTGGAGATTATTGATCCTGATGAAGATTTCAGCATTTATTTTTTCCTTAATCAGTTATTTGTATGCATAAATTTGGGCTTATTTGTGTTCCTTTTAGATCGTGATTCCGCACTCACAGAATTAAGCTGCTAAAAAATTGTGGAGTGGGTTATCTATGCCTGGCAACGAAGTTGGAGATAGGATACATAATTTCTTTGGCCAGGAGAAGTTCTCCCAGGGTCAACACCACTCGCAAGTCATTGATGGGAGCTGGTCCGGGCTAAGTAACAGTCTGTGGACTGGAAATCACAGACAGATCGGCACAACTCATATCTCTAACTTAAAGAATCACAATATACAGCCATCAGGTATAAATTGTACAACCCATTAGAAGTTGGGCTGCTATATCCTAAAGTGGCTCTATATTTTGTTTCTGTCATTTATTTTTCACTACAAGTAGGGGTGGCCTTGGACCTGGGGCAAAATCCTGATGGGTGATGCCATTTTGACAGTGGGCCTTTTGGGATTTCACGCAGGCCACCTTGGCCCAATCCCGGTCCGAAGTCCACTCGACCCAGGCCAACCCTAATTATGACACTAAGGATGTCTTGATTTGAGCTTTATGCATGAGATACGATTAAGATATTCTGTTTTATTAAGTATATTCTTTTGTTTTGACATCAGCTGATTATGAAAGAGGACATGGCAGCCAGACATCAATCATGCAGCATGGTATTGACTTTTCACCGGCAACATTGCAGCCTGAGTTTGCCAGAAGTCAATCCCAAAACCAGGAGACAATGCTGAATGGATTTATGCATGGGCATCAGGTTTTTACATCGAGGCAGAATGATGCAAACTTTTTGGGAATGGAAACAGAAGCTGATCGACATAATTTAACATCCAGAGGAGTTTCAATTCTTGACTCACAGGTAGGGAATGGTTACGGGCTTAATCAGAAAAATACAACAAGGGTAGATTCTAGTGAATCTCCAGTCAACTTTGACTTTTTTGGAGGGCAACAGCAAATGAATGACCATCATCCAGGTATGCAGCAGTCTTCACCAAAGCAACATCCAACCATGAACGACATGCAACTTTTACAGCAACAATATTTATTTAAACAAATGCAAGAAATTCAGAGGCAGCAGCACCAATTTCAGAGGCAACAATTGCAGCAGCAAGAAATAAGGCAACTTAATTCTGTAAATGCACAGCAGGCAGCTAGCAATGATTCACAGGCTTTGATTAATGGCATTCCAGTACATGATACATCTAACTATTCATGGCACCCTGAACTTATGGTTGGTACTCCAAACTGGCATCACCGTGGTGTGCCTCCAGTTTTGCAAGCATCATCAAGTGGATCTGTATTCCCTTTGGAGCATGGCCAGGCATCACGTTTGATGGGTATGGTTCCTCAACAGGTTGATCAGTCTCTTTATGGTGTTCCTATCTCTGCAACAAGAGTAACTCCGAATCACTTTTCAACCCTGCAAACAGAGAAGACTACAATGCAACAGATATCAAGCAGCAGCAATTCATCTCCAGCTAATCCTTATTCTGGATTTTCAGAACAAGTTGGCACTCAGGAAGGGAATTCATTGTCCAGACAGGGATACCAGGGGGGAGGAATGATTGGCAGTGCTGGCAATCAAGGTGTAAATAGTGGATTTAGTTCGGAAAGCTTGCAGAAAATAAATGTACAGCAAAGCAATGGACTTATGCCGGATTTTCTTGGGAGGCAAGAGGTGGTTGGTCCATTAGGAATGTTAGAGGAGAAAACTATGACGCAAGTTCCTCCTTCGAAAACTGTGTCTACCTTGGACCCTACTGAAGAAAAGATTTTGTTTGGCTCAGATGACAACTTGTGGGCAGCCTTTGGTAAGGGCGCTAATGTTGGTACAGGTGGTAATAACATGTTTGATGGTTCAGATTGTTTTAGCACATTCCCTTCTCTGCAGAGTGGGAGCTGGAGTGCTCTCATGCAGTCTGCTGTAGCAGAAACCTCAAGTGCTGATGCGGGTTTGCAAGAAGAGTGGAGTGGTGTAGCTTTCAGGAGTAACCAACCTCCAGATGGGACTCAACAGATGCCAGCTGCTAATAACAGTAATAAACACCACTCATTTCATTGGGCCAGTAATGGTTTGCAGACTGCCCCTGTTATGAATTCTAGCCCCTTATCACCATCTGGTAACTCCAACAATGGAGTTCAGCAATTAGGGGTCAAAACTTCTCCAGAACAGAACAATAGGTTGCAGAATATCTCTTCCCAGAAATTTACTGCTCAGGTTCCTGTGGAAGGATTAAAACGGTTAGATCCTGGCCTTTTACACCAGGAAATTGATGTAGGCAATAATGTATACGAAAATGGTTCTCATTCTTCAGATGTAAAGTCAAAAGTAAACAACTTTCCTGGTTCATGGACAGATCATGGTACACCACCATATATAGTTGGCCAACAAAGTGACAGACCTAGTAGCTGGAATTACAATAATTCAGTGTCATTCAGCTCAGATGTTGCTATTAAAGATCTGCACACTGAAGGCCCAGCACAAACTTCTCAGAGTACTGATGAGAAGAGTTCTGTGTATGGGGCAAGGGGTCATATTGGGAGCCTGCAGGTTAATAGAGAAAATTCTAACCACAGCCAGGTTCCTGCAGTGCTGGATTCAGGCACCATCAAGCCCAATCGGGAAAGCAGCCAGCAGCTTTCAAACAGTAATGGTATTGATGTTTGGAAGCATTTTGATTCTTCAGTGAATGCTAAAGTGAATGAGATTCCAAGAAAGTATCAAGCTCATATGGATAACACCCGTCCAACTCTTCATTCTTTTGGAAATAATAATTTGCAAAATGGGGCAGTTGAAGCTCATGATTCACAGAATGTTAATACAAGGGAAAATGCAACTAATAAAGTTGAAAATATGTCTCACCAGACCTCAAGAGCTGGTGGCAGAGAAAATTTGTGGTTTAATGCCAATGATTCTGGTACTTTTCCTGGAAGCAAACAGAAGTCTTCCGGTCATGTTGCTCGGAAGCCTTCTGGAATTCGTAAATTTCAATATCATCCCATGGGTGATTTGGAGGTTGATATTGACCCTTCTCAAGAAGCAAGAAATACTGTGCATTCACAGTCAGTGCACGAGGTTTCACAAGGATTAAAAGCTCAAGACCTAGGATACATTGGGCGGTCAAACTTTCCGAGTCATTTGGCTAGAAACTCAATGGTAATTGATAAGCTGACTGTTGCTTCATGGGACTATATCATGTTTTGCATACTAAATAATCCTGCAGGTGTCAGAATCTTTTGATTATTTCATTTTTTATTTATTTACAGGGTCATTCAACCAGTTTTCATGAAGAAAATGCAGTCAACAAAACCGCAACATCAAGGTAGTTGGATATTTTTATCTACCCTCCAGTTTTTGCATTTTTTTTAGCTATCATATAGTTGGTCAGTTTTTTTTTTGTTATGCTCTATTTGTACTTCAATTCTTGCTTATAGAATTTGTCATTGATACGAGTTATATTTCCATGAAACTATCATTTTCCTCCTTCCCTTGTGAAAATCTTATTATTATCGTTGGAATTTTTATTTTGAAAGTTGAATGATATATATACTGCAGTCAAACTATGCTTGAGCTACTTCAAAAGGTGGACCAAGCTAGGGAGCATGGTAATGTGATGCGGCCCAGCTCTTCCAACAACACCCAATCCTCTGAGATGCCTCAAGCAGAGACATCTGATGGATCACTTCAGAAAAATCAATATTCTGTTTCTCAAGGATTTGGTTTACAACTGGCTCCCCCATCTCAATTCTTATCCCATCCAGAGCATGCATTACCTTCTGGGAACTCATCTCAGACAAAGCATAATCAAACTAATAGCATTGGTCCTATTATAGGAGAGAAGAACCGTGCCTGGCTGGCTTCTGCATCCTCTCTCCAGTCATTACCTCTTTCAAGTGAAACGTCTCAAAGAGAATTAAGGACTAACATGTTTGCTGCAATTGGACAAAATAATAAGCATTTCCAGAAAGAGATATCTGCTACCTTTTCTCCTGGCTTCCCTTATGTGAGAAGTTACAATGAGAATCAGCAAATGGATGATAAGTCTGGACAGTCAACTTACAATCCGTCTGTCAATCTATCTATGGATAGGTTTACTCCTCAGGTAAAACAGATTGAGAAGTCTATCGATAGAGCTCAAACCAGTGAACCAGCATTGTCATCATTGCCAGGCACATCCAAAAGTACAGCTGATAATGACATTGCTTCCTCTAATGAGGTCTCTCATTTGGTTCCTCATAACCAAAACCACGCGAGTGGTTCTACCCAACAATTTCCAGTCTTGGAAGCTGCTCCAGCTTCTCAGCAGGACCACATGTCTGGTTTCTCTCCAGATGGGGTCCCTACAAAAGTGTCTCCTGCTATTTGGAACAGTGCTTCATTGGAGCAGCGTCCATTTGTCAGTCAGCCTTTCAGGGTATCATCCAATATGCTGAAGTCCAATGTTGAATCAATTGACAGTTTAGAGACAACCTTTTCCCAACCTCAGAAGCTAGAAGATCAAAATGCACAAAGAGGAGGGAACAGGCTAACTGAATATGTTGGATTTCCAAATTCATATGGCTTCATTGGGAAGGAGCAGCAATCAAAAGCAAACCTTGAGCAGCAAGTTTCACCTGAGAATGATTCTGGGCAGAAGAGAATTAGTACATCACATGGAAAAGAAGCTGTTTTAGATTATTCTGATGACACATCTCTTTCAAAACCTGGCAGTACTCAAAAAATAATTGAAGCTTTTGGCCGATCGCTAATGCCCAATAATACTTTGCATCAAAATTACAACTTAATGCATCAGTATCAGGGCATGAAAGATTCAGAAGTTGATCCGAGTTTGGGGAGTTTGAAGAGGTTTAGAGGTCCTGATGGTGCTGTGGATGCAAAGGTGGTGGCTCCCCAAGGAGGACATCCACTTTATGGAAACCATAATGTGGTCAGAGATTCATCAGCAAGCAATACCTTAAATGCATCTGGAGATTCTAAGATACTAAACTTTACATCAAAACCAACTGATTGTTGTGATAAAAGTGAATCCTCTTGTGATGTTCCTGCATTTGGACGTAATGACCCTCATAATTTTGTCAATAGTAATGTTGAAGCTCCTTTTAGAGGTGAGAATTCTAATGTCAGTCCCCAAATGGCTCCATCCTGGTTTGATCGATATGGAACTTTTAAAAATGGGCAGACATTATCCATAAATGGTACACCAAAAAATGCCACCATGAAAACTGCAGAACTGCCTTTCCCTGTTGGAAGGCCGTCTGATAAGTTGCATGCCCATAGTTATACGCCGCAAGGAAATGCTAGTGCTGATGGTGGGCAGTATGGAGTCTTTCAAAAGTGCTCGAATCATGCACTGTCAGTAACTGAGAATTTTACTTCACCTCAGTTATTACATTCTGATGATGCGGATGCGGATGTGGATGCGGGTACTGGTATGTTGGTTAGGAGACTGAAAAAGCGTAAATGTGCTACTTCCGGACTTCTATCTTGGCAAAAGGAAGTGATACAGGGTCTCCAAAAGCTTCACAATATTAGGTGATTGACATATACTACACTATGATCTTAGGATTCCATAATGCAATGCTGTTTTACTCTAGAAATTGCAGAGTTGAATCATATTTTCTTTGTTTTGAATTGTCGTAACTTATGGGTTGCTTCTTTTTTCTTTTATAACTACAGTAAAGCGGAAATGGATTGGGCTCTGGCAGTAAACCGTCTGAGTGAGAAGGTAATACTCGTACTAGGTCTCATCAATTCTACTCAACAATTGTTAAGCTTGCTCTTTTGTTTTCGTTTTCCTAAGTATGTAAATGAGGAGAAAAAGGGAAGTTGTGGGACAATGGATCAGTTATTTATCTCCTCTTACAACTCTCCTCCTTGTCTTGTCACCATCCAAACAAATATTCACTTTTAGTTAGTGTGGCAGCTCCAATTGTTTCATGTCCAATGGCAGGTTGAAGAGGAGACTGAAATGTTAGAAGATGGACCTCCAGTCCTTAGAGCTAGAAGAAGGCTTATACTGACAACACAGCTAATGCAACTGCTCTTTCATCCTCCTCTCGCATCAATTATGTCTGCAGATGCTGTTTCACATTGTGAGAGTGTTGCAAACTTCGCTGCTAGAACAACAATAGGGAATGCATGCAGTGCCCTCTGCACTGGAACTGATACTCCTGTCCAATCGCAAAGTGGAAATATGTAAGCATTGCCATCAAATTGGTCAAATTTTTATGGTTTGGTGAAATGAATCCTGTTTATCCTTGTATCACCTTTTTGTTGTATAATGATCGTACTTGTTTCTTCCTGTTCTCAGCCTCACAGAGAAGGTTAAAACATGTGACAGGATGAGTGATGAGTACTTCTCAAAGATTATGGAAGATTTTGTGAGGAGAGCTAAGAAGATAGAAAATGTGGTCCTGAGGTAAATCTTTGCGTGTCCAATTCTAGTATTCAGTTGGTTGCTACATCTTGGTTTCTTTTATATCCAGCCCTTTGCATTCTTTTTAGCCTTTTTTAGGGAGCATTTGGATGCTTTTTGGGCTTATCCTTGTCCCATGTTAAACAATGGAGCCCCGAAGCCTAACTCTGCTAATACGTCAGTAGGCCACAGAAAAAGTTTAATCTAGTTATATTTATCTGTATCAAAATGTTCTTTCTTATCCCAAATTAGTTTGTCCTTGTATGCTGCCACCATCTTTAAGTTCTGCATGGTGTCTGATGAATAGGAT
>JANZLX010000007.1:11428321-11440984 GCA_025531955.1 Erythroxylum orinocense | reverse complement strand
GCAATCTTTGTAAACTGATTAGTTTGTTAACTTCATGGTTACTGTAAAATATTGCTAAATGATAGTAATAATTATAATTGCAAAGATTTTCTACAGTTTACTGCTTATTCCGCGTGATTGTGTAATGACTGAAACTATTTCCTTTTAACGTGAAATGAATGGTTTAAAAAAATGTATACTGTGTTTTAACCGACTGATGTAGTACGCCACCCTCGCGGCGCACGGACTCGGATGTCACCAATGATATCGGGTTCGGGTCACTCGGGAGTGGGGTGTTACAGACTCACCTAAGAACCTTTGGATGTACTACCTATGCATATCAAAAGGAAGGTAAGTTATAACCTAGAGCAGTGAAAGGAGTATTTCTAGGCTATTCAGAAGGAGTTAAAAGGTACAAAATCCTACTGCTTCAACAGGAGGTTTTAAAACTATTATTAGTAGAGATGTGATCTTTAAGGAAAATGAGTTTCCTTTATTGTGCAGGAATCTCTAGACTCTGACCTATAAAAGGAAGTTCAGAAGCAACTTGGATCACCAAGTAATTCAATCCCTTTCTATGTGCCACCAGAAACAAAAGTAGAAGAAGGCAACACACAATCCCATAATGAGGAATCTGTGTAAGGCCTTATTCATCATGAACAAGGGATTGAAGAAACAGAAGGTGAAAGTGAGGAAAGAGCCTCACACATAGCTGCAAATAACTCACATGAAGCTCTACAAGACTATTGTCTCACTAGAGATAGGCAACCAAGACAAAGAATTCCTACTAGGAGATACACGGACTCTAATTTAGTTGAAATTGCAAGTCTTGTTGTAGAATCCATAGGTTGTAGGGCACCAGAAACCTATGAAGAAGCTATGAGCAGAAAGGATGCTGAATAGTGGAAGATCGCTTGTAAGAAGGAATATTTTTTCTCTAATGAAGACTATGACTTGGATATTAGTGCTTAAATCACCTAAAGCAAAATTAATAGTAAACATATGCCTGTTCAAGATGAAAGAAGGAGTTACAGAAGTAGACACTCATATATACAAGGCTAGGCTTATAGCAAAGGGATATAAACAGAAGGAGGGAGTTGACTGCAAGGACATTTTCTCACTAGTGGCGAAGTTTAAAACTAGAAAACTCATCCTAGTGCTAGCTACAATTTATGACTAGGAAATCCATCAAATGGATGTCAAAATAGCCTTCCTATATGGAAAGCTTGAGGAAACTATCTACATGAAGCAACTAGTTAGTTTTATGGATAAGGAAAAGCTAAATTATGTCTGCCTATTACAAAAATCACTATATGGGTTAAAACAAGCACCTAGGTAGTGGAATAAGAAGTTCTATAAGGTTGCTGCTAATACGAAGTTTAATAGAAGTTCATATGACTATTGCCTCTACCATAAGGACCTAGGAGAGACAAAATCGGGTCTTTATGCTAGTCTATGTGGATGATTTAGTCATTACTGGAAATGATCTAAGCAGAATTGAAGAGGTAAAGAATGAATTATGCAAACACTTCGAGATGAAGGATATGGGAGAAGCACAAAAGCTTCTAGGAATGCAGATAATTAATAAAAAGGAGGGACGGAAAGCTATGACTCATTCAAAGAAACTACATCAAAAAAGTTCTTGCTCAGTTCAACATGGAACAAGCAAAACCAAATTCTGTCCCTATAGGATCACGTCTACAGATTGTTTCTAGTAAGAGTCCTAATACAGAGGAAGAACAGAAAGCTATATCAAACTATCTCTATGATGTTGGAGTTGGAGGCATTATGTACATTTTGCTATGTACAAGACCTGACCTAGCCTATGCAATTAGTATCCTAAGCAAATTTATGGTCAATCCAGGTTTTGAACACTGACAAGGACTGAAGAGTGTTCTCAAATACTTAGCTGGAACTATAAATTACGGATTATGCTTTTCAAAGGATGAACTAGGTAAACGCAATCAAATGTCCTTGTATGGTTTTGTGGATGCAGATTATGCAGCATACAAAGATATAAGGAAATCAATATTAGCATATTTGTTCACAATAGCAGGAAACACAATCAGTTGGAAAGCACAACAACAATTAGTAGTTTCTCTATCAACTACAGAGGCAAAATACTATGCAATTACAGAAGGAGTAAAAGAGCTATCATGGCTATCAGGCATAATAAAGGAAATCAACATCAACATCAACATCACAAAATCAGCAATATTCACAGATAGTCAGAGTGTACTATACTTCAGTAAGGATCCAGTTCTGCATGAATAGTCCAAGCACATTGATGTGAGACTCCACTTCGTCAGAGACAAAATCCCAAAAGGGTTGTTCACTCTGGAGAAAATCGCAGGTGACCTAAACCCATCAGACTTTGGAACGAAGACTGTCACTCAAAGGAAGTTCACTTTCTGTAGAGACTATCTACAGATAAGTGAAGCCACTTGAAGACGACAACCATTGAAGACCCTTTCTCTCGATCTCACGATTTTGGTGAAGCTAGGGTTTGGTTACTAAATCGCACACAAATTGATGAACTACGTGAAGATTAAAGGAGAAGCAGGGAATAAATATGAAGATATTCACTAGTTCTCTGTAAACCCTCAACGAAGATTCATCAATTTGAGAACAAAATTGGGGAGTTACGGATATGTTGGATGTGTGCGGTAGATACATACATCAATGGAAGACTAAAACCAAAGGTAACAAAAGAAACTAAGTCAAAATGCAGAGTAGTGAAGCATAAGTCATACACGTGAGAGGCATATGATACATACCTCTACGGTAAAGACTTTGAAAAATGCAATTGCCACATATTGCCTATATAAGACAGACATTAGCATTAGTCTCTAGAGAGACATAACATATTTTCATTGTTTTCCAATAATTTGAGAGTGATTTTCGAAAAGAAGATTAGAAGTTAAAGAATTGCTAGAGTACTTACAAGGAGTATTAGTGAGTTTATAGGGAATTCTTGTAAGTGTTTTGAAAACACTCTATCTCCTGTAACTTGTTTCTTTTTTTTCGTTAATCTTAGTAGAACCATGTACGTGAGACCCTTGGATGTAGATAGCATTTAAGCTATCGAACCAAGTAAATATTGTGTTCTTAATTTTTGCTACTCTTACATTATGCAAAATCAAAACAATTTCCATTAGTCTTTGTGGTAAAAGACAACAGAAAGATACAAAGATCTCAACACCATCTAACACCAAGGTTCATGCATTCTTTAAGAAAAATTCTTGACATTGGCCTTTCATTTAATATTGAGGAGACAAGAAGCCCTAAACTCTTTGGCCATTTGTTTCCTTGATCAATCAATACTTGACAAGGTAGAATGGACCTTGGATAAATCTGCAAGCTTCACCGCTAAATTTTGTAGGAAGCTACTGAATGGTTATCAGTCTCTGGTATCTAGTTAGAACATGATATGAGATGTAATTATATGTCCCTCTCATTCTTTTATCTTATTACTGGAAATGAATAAAAGTTAGGAACCAAAGACAATCAAATTTAACATCACCAATCGAGTGTGTTCTTTATATAAGGAAACTCTTGAGACATTAAACCATTTACTATTCAATTGTACTTTCTTCGCTTAGTAATGAAGAAACCTTCTCATGCTTTTCAAACTATAATTTTTCAACTTAAAATGGTCACATATAATAAAATAAATCCCTCGAGTGTCCTTCAATTGTAAAAGTGATGGATATTAATATGTTTATATAAGAAATGACATATATTTCATTTACGTTTCAAAAAGAAAAAAGAAATAGCACGCTAATAAGATGTTATCTTAATATATTAATTAATATTATTTTCTTTATTTTGGTTCTTAAATTTTGTTTTAAAAGATGAAAAGTGAAGATTGCATCAAATTGGAACACTATTGATGATAACCACGAATTTTGGATAAAGTGAAAAGATGTTTTAATGGACAAGGGAGATAAAGTCAAATGCCGAATTTACTTGAAGAGTTGAAGTTTAAGTAGGAGACTTCTTTCTATCGAGATTAGGATTTGTTTTAGATAAGCATCTTTGCAAGATAGGATAAGATTAAGATTAGAGTGGGAAAACTAAAGGGACGTTCCCTACCTCTTTAAAGAATCAATCGTTTCTTCTTACTTTTTTCTCATTATTTCATTTTTCTTCTATTTTTGGCATTGAAGCAAAAGTCATGTGTGACTAAACTCAATTATTTTGATTCAAAGGATTTAAGACTCTTGTTGTAACCTTGTGAGATTTTATTCTTAACTTTTATTCATGTTTTAATTCAAGTATTTCTTTAATATTGATTGATATGATAAATTAAGTTAATGTTGATTATGCTATGGCTATCCATGAATTTAATGATCCATAATTGTCATAAAGAATTGATATAAGTAGCAAATATGTTACTTATGAAATTGTATATTTAAATTATAATAAACAATAAACTAAGTTGAATGGTTGGAACTATTTTGATTATTTAATTTAGAGTTTACTTTTTTATTAAGTTTATTGCTATCATTTATTTGATATAAAATACTATCATACCCAGTCAGTAGATGATAAGTTTTGATTTAGATTCTGAGTTTGAATCAAATTAATTTAGGAAAATTTGAGACTTATTACAACTATTCTAATATGTTTCAAACTACTTACTTAAATTGTTAAAAATATTCTTTTTAGATCAATAATCAATATTATAATTAGATGAGATCTTGCTCTTAAATCAAAGTTTAGTAATCTTGAATTTCTTCCTTTTATATTCAATTGATTTAATTTGATTTTTTTGTTAATTTTAGTTAATTAGTCACTTAATCAAAAACTCCCCCTTTTATTTTATTAATTAAAACTAAAAACTAGTGTTTAATTATCTTGGGATTTGACCTGATTTTATGACTACTACAAAAAATTGGAGAATCAGAATTATTTTGAAGATTTCGACAACCGATCACACACATTAAATTATGTATTTGCAGCTAATAAATTTAAATAAATGAATTTAATTTTCAACATATCTTCATCAAAATTAACTTTAATTTTAAGATTTGTTTTTTAAAAAATTTTGTTGTCCTTTCTCCTCTCTTCCTTGTAAAAATTTACTCGTACCATTAACTAAGAAGTTAATAACAAATTAATTTTACAAAAAATTTTAAAGTTTAAATGTTTATTATTTTAATAATTATTAATAAATATCATCAAATTAAAAAAAATACATAATTGAAAATATTATTATTTATATAAATGGAAAGTGAGAGTAAAATTAAGTCTTGTCTAGACATGAAATCACAAAAGTATAAATAAATAGATCTAAATCTCCCAAACACCGCCCCTACTGTACAAGCACCAGAGAATGGCTTCTCACAGCAACTCGTCGGCGGCTAATGATCCACGCCAACCTTCGGCGGCAAAGCCTTACATACCGCCTGTGGTTTCACTTCAAGATCTTCCTGTCGATTACGCCGGTTTCATTGCCGTAATCTTCGGCGTCGCTGGCGTTATGTTCAGGGTTCGCATCCGCATAAATCAAAATTTTCTTTCTGAGCAAAACCCGTAGATATTCAATAACTAGATGTTTGCCTCTACAACTGATATCATTTTGTTCTTTAGCTTATGTTACTGGAAATTTTCTGAACGGTTCTTGGTAAGTTTGAATATGTTAGATTTGATTCTCGTTCTTAACATGAAGTTATTGTTATTGCGCAGTACAAACTTTGCTCCTGGCTTGCTATCATATTCAGTGCGCAATCTCTTGTCAATATGAGGAACCTTGAGAATGACATTAAGCAGATTTCCATGGCCACCATGTAAATTCAGATCTTCTGTCCTGCTTATACGTTGACCAAGTGTTTGTTTCACTTTCTCTTCTTATTTCCTGCTTGCTTTCATGTTATTGATCTATGCTTTATAAGTTAGACGGTGTTTGGTACATTCTACTGTTTGGTCGAGCAAATATTGTGATGTAATAGAATCTTCGTACCATGCTTCAAATCAACCCTTTCACTCATGTACTCTACATGTCGTGGCTTCCCTCATGTAATTTCCTCACATTATACCGTCCATTCCATTCCAATTCCAATTTCAACTCCATTATCTCCTACTAACACCTCTTTAGATAAACTCCCTTCAAGTTTTATTGATATAGTAAACTTATGTGCAAGGGTTTCATGGAGATACATGTAGTCTGTCTAGGCTTCCAAAATTTTCACTGAAGGTATGAGCTATCAGTGAAGATTTGATCGATGAAGGTAGTGTTTAATCACTTCAAAGACATGGGAAAAGAGCAATGTTATATGGATTAATCATATATAGAAAAGTGTCACATGTGAAATAATAAAAAGAGCTATGTGGACTAAATTTAATTTTTGGACTCCTATGGTATTGAAAATTTATAATCAAGTCCATTTAACAACAAAACTGTTGACTTTTTTACTTACAATGTTCTAGATAAGATGGAAAATTTAAGTATTTATTCAGATAGCACTGTTACAAGGAAAAATACTTTAAACTTTTATGAGAGCTACTTCTAAATTATTGATAAAAATGAAATAACTTCCTAGTTAATGTTGTCTAAGAAGGTTGAGCTGAATTTTCAATTTCACAAGCTAATGGCATTTTTCATCGGTTCAAACCACATGATTTTTGTATGATATTCCCACTTTCGGGAGTGGCTAAAAGAAGTTGGTAATGTTGATGATGCTGTTGTCGAGGTTGCTATCAATCTAGGTGGAAAGTTTTTCAGGTTAACTCACTAAATATGGAGATTTAGTTTTGAATTTTGGGGACTGATGAAGAGAGAAGATATTCTATTGAATGATTAACTTCTTATTGTACCTGTTTGAGGATCATTTAATTTTCACCTGATCATTTAGATATAGTGTTTCCTCAATTAACTTTCATAGACATCCATAAATTTACTGGCTCTAATGGTAGGGCACAAGTTTATATTTTTGTCACTCTCTCTTCTTGTTTATGTTCTTCTTCTAATAGAGCAAACTTTTAACATTTCCATACAAACTTGGTCCAACAAGTTACATATGCTGGATCAATTTTTTGCTCTGATCCATTGTCTATATTCAACTATAAATAACAGTTCTTACAATTTTTCTTGGACACACTTGATTAACTTCATTTCATTTTTCAAAACCAGGTTTGCAATCATGGGGTTGGTCACAAACTACTTAGGCCCATCTCGACCCAGTTCACAAAGTTGAGAGGTCCTGGATCAGAGTTTAAGCTAAACATTTTCGCAGAGTGGTGATCTTTTTTATCTATGAATAAGATAGATTCTGGGAGCAATGAAATTGAAATTTCATGTAATGCATGCAAAGGGATTAGATAGTCCAACAGTTTGAAGTTCTCATACTTACCCAATCATGTAATCTGTCCTTCCTGCGACTTATTCTCTTATCTGTTTGCATAACTAATTTTCTTTGTCATGGAGTTTTAGGATTTGTTTGTAAGATGAGAAGGAAATGAATGTATACATGGAGTGGAATTTATCAGTGTTTAGTGTTGCAATCTATTGCTTAGCATTGGCAAAATGGTCTTGCCTAGACTGAACTGAAGTCAATAGAATAAGTTTGAGTTGAATAAGTTTGAGTTGACTGGATTCGGTCTCGAGCTTGGAGCCTTGGAGTCCCAAACAATGACTAGTTTAATGACATTGTTTTGATTAGTTATATCAAAACGATATTATTTTGATGTCCAACTTAATCTGATTAGATTAGATCCGAATCGCGAAAATAGGGTCTAATTTAGCCCAGTTCAACTTAGTCGATAGTCGATTATTAGTTTAATGCTGGGAATCAGTCATTATCCAATCACTTAGGCATAACATTACAAATGATGCACCTGTAATAAACCTTAGATTTGGCTACCCCTTCCATTTACAGGAACGAGGATTAGAATCAAATTGGGATAGAATTTGGCTTTACTGAGAATGAGAAAGTCTCTCATAAATTGTCGTAGCTAAGGTTAACTGATGATACTAGTAGCAAGATGCAATTTTGAGCAAGAAAAGGTCTAAATTAGTGATTTTCAATGGTACTGGCGAAACTTGAACTCCATTCTATTGCTACGGTTTTTAGAAGTGGTGTCACTCTAAACTCCCTAAGTTCCAGGTTTAAAACATCACGACACTGGAATGACGAACATAAATTATTACTTTTAAGTTCAGGTGCTGAACTAAATTCAGAAACAAACGAAACTGAGTGACTGTAATAATCGATGAGCACAAAGTGCTTCAGCTAAGTCCAACAGATTACATTAAGTAGTCGAGAACCTGAAATCCAGCAACAGCAGAATTACCAATGGAATTTTTTCCCTTTGGCTGTCATGGAATCCAAGGCCACGGCCTACTCGTGCCGTTTCTATCTTACCAAGGGTACATTACACCGTTCACGAAACTAGGTTACCAGCTAGTTAAGGATGGAAGCAAGTTCAGTCTATTGAGAATAGAGTTTGTACATTCCTGAATTTAGATGACCGAGTCCTCCCATGTTTTCTGAGGGAAAGGCATATTAAACGTAAAATTCATAGAATAATTATTGTACAATTGAAACTATGATAATATCATAATTATGTGATTCAATTTATATTTACGTATTATTCCTTAATTTTTTTTCTATTTATAGTTTCATCAAAATAAGAAATTGATGAAACAGTAAAACTAGTAAACATTATATTTCTTTCTTACGAAAAAAGTAATTAATCTTACAAATTAAAATGTGAAGATATTTATCCAAATATGTGAGTGCTTATTAAAAAATAAGTTCACTAAAGTGACCTGATTATGAAAATCCCAGATAAAATATTACTTATGTTTCTACAGCCACTACAGTTGGAACTCAACCTTAGAAGGGTTAGGCATGGAGTTGCATTTTCAGTATTAACCTCATCTTTTTGATCAGTTTCTTATCAAGAGTAACATTTGTAATGCCTGGAAGGCTTGCTTAGGATTAGATATAGATGAAAATGGGATTATCACAAGACATAAAGTTAAGACAAAGCTGCAAATGTTCTTTCAGGCAGTAATGTAAAAGCTAATTCACTGAGAATAATTGGCCTTGACGATTCTTGGCGAAGGTGAATCATCAACGAGGAACTTGATTATTTTCATTGAGCAACTAAAGTCCTAAAGTTGTGTCCTGTTTATTTCATATTCATTTTGATTTCTTGTCTGAAGTGTTTAGTTTTTAGTCTTCATAAACAATTTCTTCGGGATTTGGTTGTACAATTAAAAGCTTTCAGCCCTGATTTTTTTATAAAGTTTGAGCTAGTATTGCAAAATTCATGTAATATAATCATCCTATATAATTATGGGTTAATTATAAAAAATACCAAACTCTACTGAGTTTCACAATACTAGCCCAAGCTTTAAAAAGTCACGTTAAAATGCCTTAGCTTTTAATTTGTTGCGAAAATAGACAAACGTTAAGTTTTCTGTTAACATCGTTGATATGGTAAACCATGTTAGATTTTTTAAATGCAACGTGTGAAATACGTGGCCCAGTTTTTTGCAATTCATTTCTTCAAAAATCAATTAAACTAAAAAAAATAACTTTATATTTTCTTCATTCTTGAGTCTTCACGATGCAACTCTTCTTCTCTCTTACGAATGTGTGTAGAATGTTTCTCTCTTGTAATTTTGTGTGGACTATCGCTCTTTGGAGTGTCGTTATTATCTTACGGTTGTGTGCGATTGGGAGTGTCTATCTCTTATGATTGGGAGGTAAGTTCGTCTAACCGTAAATTAGATTATCGATGTTTGATCTATTGCCACAATCCTCTTTGTTTATAAATTTCTCTCATTTTTTATAGGACAAATTCTTTTTAAGCTACCATATAAAGGTATAGCAACTTATATATCACCATTTATTTGTTGACATCTACTTGGTGGAGATTTGTGGCTTAAGCTAAGGAGGAATGGGTTATTATGAGGGTAAATTTGCCCTAATATATTGATCGGTGCCATCGTTGGATCTTAAGATCAGTCCCTTGAAAACTGAGTCAAAAATTTTAATCCAAGGATTGCAATATAGGATGCAACCTCGGATCGTCTCACTTAATTGGAACCTAGATAAAAAGGTTTTAAGCTAGCCTAATTGTCAAAAAATGCAAACTAAGTTGATAAAGGGGGGTTTGGATCATAGGTAAGAATTAAGGAAATTTAACTAAAGTAAAGAAAAATGTGTAAAAAGTATTTTTGGATATTTGGGAAGATGAAATTGAAAATTCAAACAACAATAGAATATGATAAGGTCCTCTTGAAAACAAACATAGGCTATCATGGTTCAAAATAAATTTTCCGGGAGTGAAATTCACTAAGTTTTCGATTAGTAAACCTTAAAGAACTCTTTAAGTCCAAGATTTTAATCAATGAACTCTACTTCTTAAAACCTTGTTAAAAATATCTTAGTGTGTGCAATGGACAAGTTAATGCAAGTGATCAAATTGGGTCAAGAATAATCTCAATATCAAACACAACTAGGTAGATAACAGAGGATTAACACTATCACCAAAATGACATATATGAAACTTCATATATTAAGCATCAAGGTTCTACATATAACCAAATCCATACACAAGACGTTGTTCAACACTTGATTAAACTCTAATTAACCTAATTTAACTACACTACCGTAAACCCTAACTTAGAAATTTACAACTATGCAATTAAACTTGACAATGTAAATTTACTCCCCTTTGAAGCTCGGTGAACTTAAGCCGTTGCTACATTTTCAAGAGGGAATGAAGACCTAGCCGTGCATGACTCTGGAACCCTTCACGACTGCTGAAGCTCCGATGTTACCCATGGTAGTAATAGTGACCGGCGGTGTAGTGGTAATGAACTGAATGGAGATGTGGGTGATGGTTGCGGATGAGAGGTGGCGATGGTGTCAAACGTCGGTCCAGAAAGATGACTTCTTCTCCTCTACCGAATGTCGATCCCCTTTTAACCTAATTTGGCAAGGTTTTTATAGGTTGGGTTGCAGATCAGGCTGAAATAGTGAGAGAATTTTTCAAATTAAGTTCAGATACCCGACCGTTCGCCGTGGCTATGAGGGAGCTGTGCCGCGGCATGCACTTTCTCTATCACTCGCCGCGGCGGAATAATTAATCTACGCTGCGGCGAGATGTTCCGCGATAATGCGCCGCGGCGAGATAATTGGTTTACGCCGCGGCGTGCTTTCTTCTTGATGCGCCACGGCGTGCGTTCTGGAGCTCACGTCCTGTTGACTCATCTGACTCTTTTTGACTCCTTTGTCTCCTATAATATAAAATAACAATTTGCAGTATCAATTGTCCTTAGAAAAATTTATAATACAATTAATGTCAATTTGTAACAATTTTTTGCTATTAAATTGCATAAAATGTAAGCTCACAATAAGGGACCAATTTAAGCACAAAATCAAGAATTAAGAGTCAAAAAGTATATTAAAAGCTATGAAAGTGTAGCCAAGTTATATGATAAACTTGGGCTCAATCATACATCCATATAGTTGATGAATTCATTTCTTAAACCTAAGATTATCCTATATTTGTTATTTCAAACTTAATATAATGGTGTAATTTGTTAATGGGTTGTTATGTTTCTTACCGTATTTGTGGTTAGAGTGATTACAACAGGTGATATAGTTTAACATTTTTCAACTTCGTATGTACTATTACCAGAACTAACCGGCGAAACATTAAGAAATTCGATTTCACTTGGTCATCATTTACTGCAAGTAGTTTCAAAGAACATATTCTTCCTGAATTTAGTGTTATTGAGTTTGGTTGTTTTATCTTTCGTAGATATTATCATTCTTCTATTCAATTTCAAGCAGCCCCAATTCTTTCCAATAACCTTTTTACTTCCTTCCTATCAAAGTGTCAATAGTAAAGGTAGACTTCTCTAGATCAATTCTTTCCAATAATTCATTATTCTATTATTGAATTTTGTTCAATTCTATTGTTGAATTTGGTTAGTTAATTATATCCTGATTTGTTATGCTTGTTATTTTCCATAAACATCTTGTAATTCGCCATATAGAAAACATTTTTAACGTCAAATTATTAAGATCTCATACAGGATTAGTAACACATGATAGAAGAATTCTTATTAAATTCATCTTGGCCATAGGTGTAAACATTTATTAGTAATCTCTTAATTCTGTAGGAACACTTTTGCTACTAATTGAGATTTTAGTCTTTTGAGTTATTTGCCCTATGATTCATAGTAAGAAACATTTACATCCTACATGTCTTTTATTCACAGATCAATAAGCTCCCAACTTCCATTTTCGGCTTTAGCTTTCATCTTTTCCCTTATAGTTTTTTCTTTTTAAGATCATTACATGCTTCAAGTCCTTAACATGTTTTGAATAACGTTGTGGTAATTTTTCAAAATATTTAACTATAAGCAATATTGTTTCCATAATTTTAAGATTAATTACACTTTTACTTATTGTTCACAGTTGAAATCAAATATTGTCGATATTAAGAACTCAGATGTTTCAAATTGTGTTACTTCATTATTGAAACAAAGGACTAGGGATCGTCGTTTCAAGTTGCAAAAGTATTATAAATATTTTCCTTCTGATGGGGAGGTACAAAGATATGTTCCCAAGTGAATGCCTGTTGGACCCCGATTTTTAAGTGAAATTTGGAAATAATCAGTGAAATTAAATGAGTGGTTATATATATATATATATA
>JANZLX010000007.1:11417271-11428221 GCA_025531955.1 Erythroxylum orinocense | reverse complement strand
GAACAAGCTCACTTTTTCAATTATAAAGATGTTACCCACACTACACGCATACTTAAAACACTCATTTCATGCATTAACCTCCAAATATCATTGTAAACATTCAGCACAACTTACTACCGATTCCTCATTTAATCTCACTTACTAAATCAAATTTTTAAGGAAGAGTTCGGGGTCCAACAATTCTGCTGTTCGATTTTCGTTTTTTCGTTTTCCGGTTGGGATCCGGTTCCTGAGATCGGGTCCCAACAATGCCTAAAGAACAATTGAATAGTTTATGTGATTAATGGATTGACCCGAAAGTTCAAATTTTTTTTCTTTGACTTCGTGTTTCCTTCAATTAATCTTGTTAGATGATTTAATGACTATGCTATCTTTTTTTTCTTTATTTAAGAAAATTGTGAGAAGACAAAGGTTAGTAGAGCAAAAAAATAAAAAAAAACCTCATAATTAAGGGTCAAAGTCATTTGTAGTTGTCCGAAATGAATATGTAAGATCTTTGATTGCAAGTTATACATATATCAATAAACACTACATTATTTATTGTGCCTTGTATTTTTTTTTTCATAAAATAGAGTGAGAAGGAACTACATAGACAAGAGTATGATAAGATTACACTATATAATGTCACTCACTATAAGGAAGACAAATGATAAGTGTTAGAAGCAGGAAACAACTATGTAAGTATAAAAATTTGTTCAATATGTTAGTTCATTTATTAATGTAGTAGTAAGTACTAATATTTGGGTTGAATATTGACTCTCTCTTTTTAATTTTAAAATAAGATGCAAGAGTTATTAGATAATTCTATGTTTGAGGGGAATGAACTCAGTGCAAAAGACATTTGTGATATAGTATTTGGTGCATGTTCTAACAATATGAATGGTCTTGGCTATAGCTCTAAGCTAAATGTTTTAACCTCAACATATAAAACAATAATTCAACACCTTCAAGAGGAAAAAAACAAGCTTAAGGCTGCATTACAAGCTGAAGTAATCAAGGCAAGAGAAACTTGAGCAAAATTAGCAAAACATGATATGTTTCTTAGAAAATTACTTGGCTTGGATTATGATATAAATGAAAAGAAAAGCGAAGGGTATTAATTCTATTTCCTATACTTTTTTCTTTCAATTTTTATATGTACTAATTTAAATTTAATACTTTTTTGGGATTACAAAGTAGATGAAGATGCAACTGTTGAATGTTATATAATGAATGGTAAAGTTATGTGTAATAAGGATATTAAGCAGATTCCCTAGTATATTCTGCATAAAGTGATTTACTCCTCCTAATCCTCCTTACTAGTTGTAAGTAGTTTACCCGCTACTAACCCACCTTATCAATTGTAAGTAGTTGACCTAATCTGTTCTAACCCTACTATACGTAACTCTTGTATGTCTTAACTAAAAAGCAATAGACTGTCGTTGCTAGTTTGTAGTTTGAAAAGCTCAATTGTGTTTCAATATGATGTTTGCTTTAATTAGAACCAAATACTTATTGTATCAATACTCACAATATTTTTAGTTGATTTTAACTAAGCTTTTTAGATGATTATAGGTTCATCGAGATGGACAATACTAAGTAATAGTTGAAGTTATGCTATAATATTTTTGTAATCTGAGCATTATAATTTGTAAATTGATCTTTTTTATTGTTTTATGTATAAGAATAGTTAAAGTTGTCATTAAGAGTATAGGAAACTTTTTTGTTGTTGGTATAATTTAATGAAATTTATATTATATTATTTTAATATATACAATGTTCGTTATTTTGAATTAATAATATTTTTATTCAATTTAATTGTATAATAAATTTACAATAAAAATATATCATACAGTATATACAAAACATATTGTTCAATATCATGGATTAAAAATAAAACAAATAATAAATCACAACATTATTAAAAACATATCAAATAATATTTTTTTTGATAATTAACAAATAATATTTGACTGAGTGGTATAAAACATAGCAAATAATATTTGACTACGTTATATAAAATGTAGCTAAAAATATTTAACTAAGTTTTATTTTCGTCTTCAGCCATTTGTCACCAAATTTTTCCCTCCAAGATTCAATTTTTAATTAGGATTTTTTTATAGCTAATAGTTTTTGTCTACAATTCTTAAAAATTTCATCTATAGTTTTTAGTTACAGTGATTTGACAATGTTTTGTGCAATGAATAAAAAATGTAACAAATAACTATAAGAAATTGGTTTTAGACATTTAGCTACATTTTTTAAGCCAAAAATCAACTTTGTTGTAGTGTGGACCAAATAAAATCTAGCATCTAATAAAGATATTAATTTGTTGATAAATTAATAATTTATTAATTTATAGATTGTCTTTAACATTCAGTAAACATTCATTTAATCAACCATAAACTTGTTATGTTTTCAGCAATAAATCATGGCTTTTAATTGGAATCGAAAATTTAATTTTAAAATTTTTATAAAAATTAGAGATGATAAGATCCAACTAAATTTAAATTTTGAGGAAAAAAAGATAGGGTCATTTAAAGAAAATATCATACTCAGGGATCTATAAATTTATCAAATTATTAATTTATAGTATGAATGGTATCATATAACAATGGAAAAGTATTATCTTGTTAATTTATTAAAGATATTAATTTAACCTATTAGTCCAAGTTATTAGATAATAGAAATCGATTATTTTTTTTAATGTTTCATTGTAGATAATATTGTTGTTGAACTCTTCAGGACATGGAGGGAGTACTAGTAAACCAGAGAGTCTATTTAGCCTGCAATTAAATTGTTGTTTTTAGTTATGTTCTCCTTGAAGTCAGCCTTTAAGTATATTTTTATGGAGGTAGGGAGGGGGAAGACGCATGTCTTTCTCATGCCCGTAGACTTGTGTTAGAATTTGCAATGGACCTACGGACCCACATCAGAAGGAAAGTTAGACCATATACAAGTCTAAGTGAGGTTCCATCCTAAAACCAATTGGTGATAGGTGGAGTAGCCCAATGTGGGACAAACTTCCATTTTATATTTCAAAAACTTGCACAGGGACAGTTAATTAAGATACAACTCCTTGTAGTGTTGCCTGTACAAATTGATGTTGAACTTGGTCTCAACGGCCTTGTACTTTAGCTGTATCTCATCATGGGCAGGTACTCCATCCTCCCTCTACCTTTCGTGATTTGGAATAATAGTGAACTTTGTATAAAAATTCTAAAAGTGCCAATTTGTTAAAGATCATGGATATTGTGTCTTCCTGTTTAAAAATCTTTTCTAATAAATGCATTATTAGATTATAGGATTAATTACAAAAAAACGTAAACTTTCCTCAATTTGTTAATTATAGCAAAAATTTTTAAAAATAGCAATAAAATGTTCAAACTTTCAACAATTCTAGCTCGACGTTAGTCTCACAATTATCTTTGCTGATGTGACACTACCACGTGTCAGGGGACCCTTATTAATCAGACACGTTAACCTCAGTAGGAGAAGAGAGTTATATTAAAGAAACGACTTATTAATCAGACACGTCAACCTCAGTAGGAGAAGAGAGTTATATTAATGAAACAACATCGTTTCTTTAAGATAATGAAACAACGTAAATTCTTCTGGGTTTGCAACTTTCTTCATAACTTTCTTTACTGTCTTTTTTTCCCTGGAATAATTAATGATGGTGGTTCACCTGAAACATTATTTCCACCTTTATGTGAGACAAGACCCTCTAAAGATCCCATAACTCCACCATTTCCAAGAAAAGCATTGGCCGCACCAAAACTGGGTACAATCATTTGGAACACCCGTTAAACTATCCAACTTTTCGCCACTATTATTGGAAAGTGATGAACTTGAAAAATACTTAGTTAGTACCAGCCCTTCCCTAAGTTTACTCATCTTAGGTGTCAAATTTGTAGAAGGAATCTGCCCAGAATTAGGAGGAGTCACTATCACCTTGGCTACAAGGGAATTGGACTTGAAAGATACATCAAGTTGGATAGGTTTCCTTCTCTTACTTCCTCTACCATCATTTGATCCAAATGGAGATTCTGATCTTTCCTCCTAAAAGGGTTAGGCTTGGTATCATCAATATAACTATAATAGTCAGATTAAAGTCATAACTACCTTATTTACTTCTTTTATTGCTTAGCATTCTGACTCTTCGTTCCTATAATGCTCATGTCTCCCATGACTCACATTATATCATCAATTTCATTAATAAAGAACTCATACACATCTCACATGGCCTCTATATCATGTAACCTTCTCTGATTCTTAATCACCTCATCATGATGATGGGGTAAGCTGTGCCTATTCTCATACGTCTGCGAACTTGAATCAAAATCCCTAGAAGTAGAACCATGATTAAGATCATTTGACATATGAAGATCCCTAGAAGATCTATCGGAATTGCATCCAAATTGCAAACCCTAGTTTGAGTTCTTCGAACGACGTCATTTTATTATCACAAAGAAACGATGTTGTTTCATTAATATAACTTACGTCTTCTAATGACGATGACATGTTTGATTAATAAGGGTCTCCTGACATATGAAAATGTCACGTCAATAAAGAAAACGGTGAGACTAACTTCGGGCTTCAGGTTAGAATTAGAAAAAAGTAAAAATTTAAGCATTTTATTGCAAACGATGTTATTTCATTAATATAACTCACCTCTTCTAATGACGATGACGTGCCTGATTAATAAGGGTCTCCTGACATATGACAGTGTCACGTCAATAAAGAAAAAGGTGAGATTAACGTCGGGTTAGAATTGAAAAAAATTACAAATTTAAGCATTTTATTGCTAATTTTTAAAGTTTGAGTTATAATTGAAAAATTGAGGAAAGTTTGTGTATTTTTTTGTAGTTAACCCTAGATTACATAACCATATGCGAATATTTTGTTCATAGCATATATTAGACATCTTATTATGGTAAATTAGTGTCTTGTATAGGTCCTACTATCTTGGAATCGAAACCTATTTTTTCCACTTTTGTTTTCTAAACTTATTAAATATTGAAAATCTAACACTAAATTCATAAAAGGTAAAGCTGCACACCACTGAGATATTTGTACCTACAAAGCTTTATAAAACTGGTCATATTTCATTGGTATGCATTTTGGCACAGAATTACAACCTTGTGCTGAATGTTCTAGTAAACACATTAAGGTATGCTAATCTATATGTGGGTTTGTTTGATGCCTTCATAGCTTGTTTCCTTTTGATGATCTTGTCTTTTCTTGGTTAGTGTATAAACTATCAAGAACTTAGGTACATGCATATGATTATTCAATCTGTTTGTAGCTTATCAGATGCTTTAACGAAACTTGTTTTCTTGGTCAGGGTTTTATGCTGAAGAGAACTGTGAAGGAACCTCTTAGTCATGTTGCTGCCATAATCACCAATGTTCTTGAGAATGCAGAAACTAATCATGTCATCATTGCCTCACAAAAGCGAGCAATTCTTCAGAAAATGGAACTTAGGTTGTCGTAGCGATCACCTGTCTCCATGTTGAGTAATTATGGTTTTTGACTCCTGCAACTTTATGCAATGTCGCATGTTATATGTCACTAGTTGTGCTTCTACTTTAAATTTCATAAAATTTGGTTTAAGTTTGGATTTTATTTTATACTCCATTTGAAAGTTAGATTATATAGGAAAAGCTCCCATGTAAAATATCAATCAAAAGGGGGAATTTTGTATATGTTCTACAGGATGTACTTTGTTCTGTACATTATAAATAGAAATGATGCTGCTTAGAGTTTCTCTCTCCCTCTCTCGTTTTATATATCAGACAATACATCCATGGTGATTTGGTTTGACAAGATACAAGGTGATGAATATGTTGAAATCTAACCGTGATCAGATCATGAACATAATGGAAAACAAAACTTTTATGAATTTCAAGCAAATCAAATTTGAATAAAACAGAAAACGAGTTAGAAATTTTACCTAGTTCGTCTTCCTGTTTAAAAACCTTTGAAAATTTTCCGATTGTTCAATCACGAGTTGTTCAAATGTCTAGCCTCTAATGATACCCATAGAGCAATTCTCAAGATTAATTTTGAGAGGAAGAAGACAAAGTGCTAGCTTCTAAAATGTTCTTCTCCTTTTTAAATAGAAAAATCATAAGGGCCTTTAATTAAAATTCAATTTCTTTAATTATAATTAAAATCAAATTCTAATTCTAATTAATTTAATTTTAATACCATATCCATCTATATGTCGATATGTCTCTTTTGAGACAATGGCTTAGTAAAAGGATATGCTAGATTCTCTTCAATGTGAACTCGCTCTAATCCTATGTCTTTTCACTCTACTATCTCCCTGATCAAGTGAAACTTTTTGAGCATATGTTTGGACCGTTGATGAGACTTGGGTTCCTTTACTTGCATAATAACACCGTTTTTGTCACAATACAATACTATAGGCTCAACAATGCTAGGAACCACTCCAAGTTCAATGATGAACTTCTTGATCCAAATTGCTTCCTTTGCCACCTCTGACACTGAAATGTACTCTGCTTCAGTCGTTGAATCTACAAAGGTCAGATGTTTGGAAGTCTTTTAACTTATTGCACCACCATTTAGAATGAAGATGTACCCTAACTGTGATCTACTATCATCAGGATCTGAATGGAAACTAGCATCTAAATATCCTTAAACTCTCACTTCATCTCCTCCATAGACCAAGAAAACATCATTATTTCTTCACAAGTATTTTAAGATATTGTTCACAGCCATCCAGTGACCCTAACTAGAATTAGATTGAAACCTGCTCGTTATGCTCAAAGCATAAGAAACATCTAGTCTAGTATATAGCATCATATATATGATTGATCCAATTACCGAAGTATATGGAATACAATCCATTTTATCTCTCTCATCTTGTGTCTTTGGACACATACTCGGTGAGAGAGAAATTCCATACGATATGGGTAAGAATCCCCTATCAGAATTCTCCATACTAAACCTCTTTAGCACTTTATTTATGTACGTGGATTGGGACAATCCAAGCAACCTCTTTGACCTATCTATATAAATCTTTATTCTTAGAATATAGGCTGCTTCTCCCATATCCTTCATAGAGAAGTTCTTAGACAACCAAATTTTTACAGACTGTAGCATAGGTATATCATTTTCAATAAGCAATATGTCATCCACATATAGTACCAAGAAAATGATTGCACTCCCACTAACCTTCTTATAGACACATGGTTCATCTACATTTTTTATAAAATCAAACTTTTTAACTGTCTCATAAAAACAGATGTTCCAACTCTGTGACACTTACTTAAGTCCATAAATGGACCTTTGCAATTTGCATACTTGATTAGAAAATATCTTGGATTCAAAACCCTCAGGTTGTGTCATATACACGTCCTCCTACAAATTTCCATTGAGAAATGCAGTTTTGACATCCATCTGCCAGATTTCATTATCATGATATACTACTATGGCTAACAAGATCCTGATGGATTTTAGCATAGCTATTCGCAAAAGGTTTCATCAAAATCAACTCCTTGTTTTTATTTGTAACCTTTAGCAACTAATCTTGCTTTGTATGTTTGTACATTACCATCCATATAAGTTTTTCTCTTAAAAACCCACTTGTATCCAATAGTCCAATACCAACAAGCGCATCAACCAAAGTCCATACTTGGTTGGTGTACATGGATTCCATTTCAGATCTCATAACTTCTTGCCATTTAAAAGAATCAATGTTAGACATCTCTTCTTTAAAATTAGTAGGCTCATCATATATAAGCGATACATTATCCTTTCCTTGCTTAATATGTAGATATATTCTAATGGGGGAGGGGTCGACGTATTCTATTAGTTCTTCACAGATTATGTATCTCTTGAACTCTCAGTTGTACATCATATGTATCAACTTGAGGGAATTCCATTTCGATGTGAATTTATAGCTTTTGAACTTCTCTAAGTTCAACCTCACTCCTACTACTTTCTTTGAGAATAAATTCTCTTTCTAAGAATGTAACATGTCTTGAGACAAACACCTTTTGCTCAATAGGATGATAAAATTGATAACCGAAACTCTCTTTTGGATACCCCACAAATTTGCATTTATCTGATTTAACTTGAAGCTTATTAGATATAGCATGCTTGACATCCCAAAATCTTTAAATGTGATAATCCAAGCCTTCTACCAGTCCATATCTCATATGGTGTCTTATCAACCGATTTAGATGGCACTATGTTTAGAATATATATTGCGATTTCAACTGTGTATCCAGAAGGACATAGGAAGGACTACATGACTTGTCATAGAACGTACCATTTCTAATAGTCTATGATTTCTCCTTTCAGAAACTCCATTATGTTATGGAGTTACAGGAGGAGACCATTGTGAGAGAATCCTATTTTCTTTTAAGTAACCAAGAAACTCGTGGTCTAAGTATTCACTACGTCGATCTAATCTAAATGTCTAAATACTTTTTCCAGTTTGTTTCTCAACCTTTAGTCTAAATTCGTTGAACTTTTCAAATGATTTTGATTTTTGTTTCATCAAATACACATAACCATATCTAGAATGATCATCTGTGAACGTAATGAAATATGAGAATCCACCTCTAGCATTTGCAGACATAGGCCCACATACATCTGAATGTATTAATTCTAGTAACTCACTAGCACATTGTCCCTTTCCCTTAAAGGGTAGTTTGATCATCTTTCCCAATAAACATGATTCACAAGTTTCATATGATTCATAACTAAAGGATCAAAATATCCTTCTTTATGTAATTTTGTGATTGTAGTTTCATTGATATGACCTAACCTACAATGCCATAAATAAGATGGAGATTGGTTACTTAATTTTCTTTTCTTACTATTTATATTATGAATTGGCTTTTCAAGATCTAACTCATACAAACCATTTGTAACTAATCCAGATCCCTAATAGACATCATCTTTATAAAAAGAATAACTTTTATCCTTAATTACAAAGACAAATCCATTCAAATCCAACTAAGAAAGAGAAATGATGTTTCTTGTAATAATAGGGACATATTAACAATTATCAAGTTCTAATACAAGGACAAAAGGCAAAGTTAAACTACAAGTTCCTACAGCTAATGCAACAACTCTTTCTACATTGCCACTTGCAGGTCCACTTCACCTTTCTTCAATGATCTACTCCTTGTTAACAGCTGCATGTTATTACATATGTGAGAACCATAACCAATATCTAATACCTAAGAATGTGGAGCAGAAGTAGAAAGATTGATTTCAATCATAAACATACTTGAAGAGACAGCTTCCTTAAGCTTCTTATCTTTCAGGATAGCAAGATAAGATGGGTAGTTCCTCTTCCAATGTCTGTTGACTCCACAATGAAACATGTGCCGTTGTCATTGCTCTTCTTCTTGACACCTCCTTTGGCCTTTATTACACTAGTAGAAGCATTCTGTTTCTTGTTATTATTATTCTTAAAGCCCTTTTCATGCTTTTAGAAGAACTGAAAATAAGTACATAATTGGGTTCCTTCTTAAGACACCCTTCTGTATTTTTGAGCATATTCAACAGTTCAGGCAATGTCATGTCCTTCTGGTTCATGTTGAAGCTCATGACGAACTGTGAAAAGCTCGAACTTAGAGACTACAACACTAGATCAATGCTTAACTCATAGTTCATGGCAGAACCTAATTGGGCCAATTTTTTAATATACCCAATCATCTTCAGCACATGAAGGTTGACTGAAGATCCTTCTATCATCTTACATTGAAACAGTGCCTTGGAATTTAATATCTCTCTACCCTACTTTGTGTACCAAATAACTCCTTAAGATGCAGCATCATAGTAGGTGCATCCATGTTCTCATGCTACCTCTGAAGTTCAGGAGATATGCAAGCTAACATTACACATGTAGCTTGTTCAACGTCATTAACATAATGCTAATATTTCTCCCAATCTTCATTAGTTGCATCTGAATAAGGTTCTAATGGAGCAGGAGTATCAAGGACGTATAATTTCTTTTCTTGCCTAAGAACTATTCTTAAGTTTCGTAACCAATCCAAAAAATTGGGTCCAGTCAACTTGTTAGCATCTATGATGCTCCTCAATGTCAGGTTTGTACTCATCTCTAAATTCAATAACCGAAAAATATAAAAGGAGCATATATTAGTTTATATCCAAAATAAAAAATAAGGATTTTAAAATTATTTGATTACTCCCACTATTTTATTTAAAATAATAGCCCTCACTATTATATCAAAAAATTATCAAATAATTTCCTAATAGGCTAGGATCCTATTTAAAATTAATTGATCTTGAGTTTGATCAACAAACTAACTAAACTTAAATTAGGTAAAAAAAACTACTTTTCAACCATATCTCATGTGACTCCTAAAACCATTAAGTGACAACTTTTGCAAAATATATCACATATTGTAGTATCCCACTCCCGCAAGACCCGAACCCGACATCAACGGTGATATCTGGATCCGTGTCTGCGAAGGTAGCATGCTAGGGCACTCAATCAATTACAAGTCGGTATAAAATTTTTTTTTGCAAACACTAACATATGCAGAAGTCCATTTCCAATGTGGGCCAAAATAAATTTAATAGTCGATAGAAAACTTGATTTCAATACATTACAACCAATACAGTTTCAATAGTCAATTAGGGCTCAATTTCATTTATAACCCTTTTTCAATTACAAAACAATCCACTTTGGGCCGTTAGGACCCATTTCAATACACAAAACATTTATCATCATTTTCGACAATTTGTATGAACAGAAATATCCATATTTAATCAATCCCATTACAAAGATTCCAATACTTCATCACTTATTACATACTGAAATATTTAAATACATATTGTACAGAATTCGTGGAATACACTTTATATAAAAAAAAGAAAAATTCTAATGCAGACGCGAACTGATCCCAACCTCTAACTTTCCCCTGTGGGCAGTAAGTATACTCCCGTTGCCTAACGGGG
>JANZLX010000007.1:11398158-11409223 GCA_025531955.1 Erythroxylum orinocense | reverse complement strand
CAGAGAAATGTTTTGACGAAGTGATAGGCTTCAGATCTGGATCACTGAGAGCAAAGTCGAATTCCAGAGGAGACGGCAGAGTACGACGAGGTTGCAGCTGTAGCACACACTCTTCACTAACCCATCTCTGAATAGCGGTAATAGCGCTTCGCTTTGGAAGTTTCAGCCTGAAAGTAAACAGTCTCCTCGGTGCAGACGTGAAGGAAGCAGGAGCAGATGGAAGCTAGCGTGTCAAGCTGTGTCCACGCGTGTCCAAGTTGATTCCGGCGTGTCCGCGCGTCTGTCCGAGCCGATGAAAAAGTTTTTTTTATTATGACATGTACGGACACGTGTCGGACACACGGACACGGCTCCATTTTGCCGTGTCCGTGCTTCATAGCTTATTACAATGAACATCATGACTTCATAGCTCTGATAAACAAACGTAGATATATATATAGAAGGGGACAGAGAGAGGAACTCTAATGTTCACTGCCAAACAACTTAAGGAATGGAGAAAAGGGCCCAAGCAGAATACATGATTGAGAATAGGATACTAAAACGGAAGATCTTGACAATAAAGTATTATACCTGAATATAATTTTCATAGCACCACTGAGTTGAGTAATTAGTTTCCTTCCAAGAACTATAAACCTAAATAGAACAAGAATAAGGAGGGTTAATAAACCACTAACAAAAAGCAAGTCCTATACGCAAGTGAATGCAAAATCCATGACCAATAATTTTCATAAATTAATATATTGCAATTTGCAACTTGAATATTGAAATACAACTTGACCATCAACCAATAAGCTTTACGAAGATTTTCATAGAACATTTGAACCAGAAACAAGTGAAGAACATAAATAGAGAAATAGTAACAATACGTACATCTATGAAGACAATAAGATATAGGCAAGATGGTGCTTGTTCAATTGAAATTATGTCTGTAATTGCTTGTGCATCTACAAGACCGTACTTGTATGAAAAAAATAAGTGCATATAACCTGATTGACAATGGAGGCATAGCTAACCTTGAGAAGAGCAATATGATCACCAACATTTCCTGTGTGGAAGTTCAGTCTGGCATTGTCAGCATGAACTTGTTTATCTTTTGGACGATAGAAGATTGAATTGCCCACAGAAAGCATAGCAGCAATGGAAATGATCTCATCTGAACACTTGTATTTATCCGAAGCAACTATCATTTTAGACAGCATTGGGTCAAGTGGAAATTCAGCCATCTTTCTACCAACTTTTGTCAACTCACCAAGTTTATTCAGTGCACTCAGTGCAAAGAGCAATTCTAGTGCTTTTAGCAGTGCCTCAGAAGGTGGTGGGTCCATGAAGTCAAAATTTAGTAAGTCATGAATGCCAAGACTCTTCAAAGTGAGCACAACATTGGCCAGGTTAGTCCTCTGTATCTCTGGTACAGTGTTATCATCCAAGTCATGGTGATAATTGTAGGCAGTGTAGAGACGAAAACATTTTCCTGGACCTGTTCGACCTGACCTGCCAGCACGCTGATTTGCAGAAGCTTTTGAAATAGGAGCGACCAGCAAAGACTCCATGCCAGATCTTGGATTAAATGATTTCATCTTGCAAAAACCAGGATCAATTACATACTTAATGCCATCGATTGTTAAAGATGTTTCTGCAATATTTGTTGCAAGGACAACTTTTCGTGCCCCTTCTGGAGTGGGTTCAAATATTTTTGCCTGAAGATCAGTTGGTAAGTTTGCATATATCGGGCAGATAATAAGTTCGGCAATTTTTGTCCCCAAGCCTCTTGTCCTGTGCTTTAGAATTTCCTCAGCTGTTTCAATTTCTTCCTGACCAGTGAAGAATACTAGAATATCTCCAGGTGGCTGCTGCACATGAATTTGAAGTACGGTTACTATTGCAGCATCCAAATAATCAGCTTCTGGGGCTTTAGTATAGTGTATCTCGACCGGAAATCTTCTCCCTGGAATCTTAAAAATTGGAGCAGAATCAAAGTAATCACTGAATTTCTCAGCATCGAGTGTAGCACTTGAGATGAGCAACTTCAAATCTGGACGAAACCGGGCAATATCCTATAATGCAGTTTACATATTGATCAGTCAAGAAGCGGTTAACACAAACTCAAACATTAGCTTTTGGAAACACTTTCTGATGTATGACATAATACAACAGATTCCGCAATTAGTTGACAAACCGAATCAGTATGTATCGATTATGGCTAGATATACATATCTCGCTTCAATAAAGTAATAATCCTTAGTATGTATCAATTATGGCTAGATGTACATATCTCGCTTCAATAAAGTAATAATCCTTACTTACCTTTACCAATCCAAATAGTATGTCAGTCGACAAAGTTCTTTCATGCGCCTCATCTACCATCACAACACTAGAAACATAGTACACAGTTATGAAATGGTAAAACATGCGAAACAGATAAACAGCAAAATTTAGCATACCTGTAGCTTGCAAGATCTGGTTCACCAAGGAATTCTCGCAAGAGCATCCCATCTGTCATATATTTGATTATAGTCTTTTCTGAAGTACAATCTTCAAAACGAATAGAATAGCCAACCTGAAGAAAACATGGAACTTATGTTTAGCAGCAGACAACAGTTGATTAAAAACACCAACTGCCAAGAAATCATGTATGAAAATAGAGACATATACACGTGCTAGTATCATAGGATTGAAAGTTGCATAAAAGCCATATGAAGTTATCCTGGAAATTTTTTGATGATAAAGAACAAACGGAAATGTTGAAGAAAATAACAAATAGATACACATACCTCATGCCCAAGTTTGATACCCATTTCTTGAGAAACCCGAGCAGCCACACTCATAGCTGCCACTCGTCGTGGTTGCGTACAACCAACCTGCAACCAAGTTGTTATGAGTTAAAAATTATACTTGCAACAATACTATGCATACTTATTTCAAGTTCTCAGAATGTACATAAGTTCTGAAAGACCTTAGCACTATCACTGTAATTTTCCACTTCTTGTAATACGTCACAAGAACCTGTGATATAAATGGTTCACAGGCTTTGTTGTCATTCATGGTACAGATTTTTTTAAGATTTAGATATAAGTTCAAAAAAAATGATTCCATTTTTGGCATACAATTATCAGAAAGATCACTAATATAACAAATTCCTTGTTGAGGCAAAGCCCAATAGTTAAAGCTTAGTATAAAGGCAACTATAGTACATATCTACTCTCATTATCCTTGCATCAAGAAGCATATATTATTTGTTTCAAGGACAGGTAAAGCTATACACAGCCTTGTACTCACGAAAGGATTCTCTATAAGAAAGGCCAAACAGATTTACCCTAAATCAGTACTGTGTTTAAGCTCTTATGGTAGTCTAGGAATCAGTCTTAATTTGGATGCACATTGGTTTGCCGAATATTCATATTGAATGTGAGAACTCAGTATATAGGATCATGAGTCAGAACTCATAGAATGGGTTGAAAAAGCATATTTGCTTTGAAGGACTGTCATAAACATATTTTTTAAAACCAAAATCTTAGATATCCACACGAAAACAAGTATCCTACCCATTCTATCTTCTCAACTGAAAAACTAAGATGAAGTAACAGGTTTCTTAGCTAGTAAATCAGTTTCAATGAATAAGTATGTGTCCAGATTAATCTTGCAAGTCATGGACACAATTTTAAGGAAATTCTCCCTCTTTCCAAGCTCCTGCTAGAAGTAAAGATTCATCGCTATACTCACTCTATCATTTTCGAAGTTAAGGAGATAATAACTATCACAAGGTATTGACCCTTAATTAAGAATAATCTTATACCTTCCCACGCTTTGTGTAACCAGCTTCATGAAGGTATTGGGGTATCTGGGTGGTCTTCCCTGAACCAGTTTCCCCTACAATGACAAGCACCTGCAACACAAATTAAAAAGAAAATATTTAGCATCCTGATAGGAATTTATATGGAAGTATTGCAATACAAATTTGGATTCTTCTCTCATTTCCTATTTCTTTTCTTTTCTGGTCCAGTGTGTGAGGAGGGAGGGAGAGTGACTGCCAGCCTATTAGTCAACGTATTCTGAATTGCCCATCAAAAGATTAAATATAACTTTTGGAAGAAATAAAATGCATGTAACTGATCAAAAGCAGTAAAAGACGGTCTATAACGAAATCCTGTTCTATTCTTATAAAGAGAAACTATTTTTTGGTGTTCTTCAGGCCCATGCAACCAAAAATGATGCAGTAAAACCTTCATTAGACATGAATGAACACCAATGGAAAATGGTAAGCAAATTTTTCTTTTGAATATGCAGATGAGTACAGCAATGTTACTTCCAAGAGCAAATAATAAACCTAAGCCATCCTGTCGTATGCCTAGAGAGATGTCATTCCAGTTCAATACAACTTAGTGAGTGAATATACCAAAGCACACCTTAACCATGACAGCGACATGGTCATCAGAAGCAAGTATGGATTAATGAATTTTTACTCAAGGACAAGATTCTGATAAGGAAAATTTTAAAACCTGATGTACATCAAGAGCTTTGAGAAGTTCATCTCGATATGGATAAATAGGTAGAGTTTTTCTCTCCTCCTGAAATTAAAATAATTTATCAGTAAATCATATGTACCATATTTGTAACATATCTACATTAGACTACATGATATAGCTCCCATTAGACTACCGGGCAAGAAATAATTCTTATGACCACCAGTCATCTTTGTCACTCGATGTCCTGGTAGAATAATGGAACTTTTGAAGGAAAATTCCAAATTTCTTAATATTACTCCAATATGCCAAAGTCTTTTTAACAATCCAAGAATTCACAAAGCTTGTTACATGGCAGGTATAACCTTAAGAATTTTTTTAACAGGCCAAGAATTCACAGAGCTTGTTACATGGCAGGTACAACCTTAAGAATTTTTTAACAGTCCAAGAATTCACAGAGCTTGTTCCATGGTGTACAATTCCAACTTCCAAATACACATAAATTGCACGAAAAACTACATACATGATTATTAACTTGAATCTTCCAATAATAATGGTGGATTAATATATGTTTGATCACACTTTTCATCCATTGAGTAGGTAAAACACTCATAATCGTATGTATGTGTCCATATTTGCATGCCACTGAAGATTCTAATTCCTTCTATGTACTTGAAGATTTTTTAGAAAGGGAGAAAAAAAATCAATACAGGGGATTGCTTTTATATATTTAAAAAAAAAAAGGCAAAGACAAAAGACACACCTGAAGCTTCTCCAGAGCTGACTTTGCTTTAGATTGGTCAACCAGTTCACTGTGCAGCTCATCGTCAAACTACAGAAAAGTAAAATGAAACTATAAGGAACAACAGAAAAAACTAGTACAAAAATCAAGAAGCTAGACAAGCATGGCTCAATAAACTAAGAAACTAATGAATATACCTTGTCACCATCCATCACAGTTGCCTTGATAAAGTCAATTTGGTCCTCAAACACAAACCTAAATAAATCATAAAATCTCTGACAATTAGAGTTTCATACTAGCAGGTTGATTCAACTTCAACAAAGAAACCAAACGGAACTCATAGAAAATTACATAGCATGCAATACTAAAATGAACCTGAGTTTAAATTTCATAATCCATACTTACTGATAGTCATCAGACTGTTTTTTATTTTTTGAACCAAACTTTAGTGTTGCTTTCCCTGCAACATAACAATCTCAGAATTAGAGTTCTAATAACCCAATTAAACATTCTCACATGCATCAGATATAGTAATTGGATTAATCATATTCACAAGAATTACCTATCTGAAATTCTTCCCAAGCCTCCTGTTCAGCAAATGGGTTCATTTTCTCCCCTACACTCGGGTCCCTATGATTTAATTTCAGAAATAGATTAGGGTAAAAGGCAAAGAATTTGAGAGTATAGGACTACAATACTTAAATATCTAATTCTCCAGCCGGACATATGCAGTTTATGTACACATTTGATCATCTAAACAAATGGAAGCACAATATTATCAAACTGACCTATAACGCTGCAAAGCCACAGCAAATCTCTTCTCCTGATTAACACCCCCTTCTTGATCATATGCTTCGGGCATTCGATACTACAGCTCACACGAGATATTTACCATGAATAATTGAATTAGCCACAAGAACCACAAGAAACAAATTTCATTAAGACATAGAACACTAGCATAAACACAGTTTCAAATCATTATCATTCCCCTTCAAGAGTTCCTTTTACATTACGATTAATAACTATAATTCTAATTAAAGAACTGTAACCCACAAAAATATTAAGATGAAAGAAATGAAAAACTCATGAGAAGGAACAGAAATAGTGTCGTACATAGTTATATAACAAAGAAAAATAATGAAAGTACTCAATGTGAACACCTATCCACTGTTCAATTACTTATGCCATGAAAATAAATAAGAATAAATATTGAGCCATCTCATTTCTCAAATTAATCCACCTAAATGAAGATAAGTTGTCCTCTGTATAGACAAAGTATAACTTAAAATTTTCCAATTCTTTTCTAGCCTAAGTAATCAAATGGACAACATTATCAAAATCCTCTAAAATCAGTCAAGGTAAAAAAGTAACCGAAACCCCACGATTATAAAACAGTTCTTGCAAGCCAGTTGTGGCAAATTTATATGGAAAGTCAAACAAAAAGAATGGGACTATTTATCAAGAGAGATACATGATTTATAGTCACTGCAATTCTCAAATTGAACAGGTATTAAACTTTTAGGAGGATACTGCTCAGTCGATCCTTTTCTACTATACAATTATGAAAATAAAACTCAAAATAGAAAAAATTTCACAACTATATGTTTCAAAGTAAGAATATGCAGTGTGCTTCAATGGAAGTATAGTGAGCTAGACGTGAAAACTACATTAAGAAGAATACACTGTTAGGGCACATGTGCCTGGACAGAGGTGATAATTTATTACACTAGACAATTAAAGAGATAAAGAACCCAAATTTCTGGTTTTGTGGAAGTAATCTCCACAGTTAAAAAAAATTGATTGTACTAGTTGGAGTAGTTAATAAAACAGCTTTCAATCTGGGACTTGGTCATGATATGCAAATTGCAAATATGAACAGAAAACTAATTAAAAAATAATAGTAAAAATGTTTAATTAGCCAGAATCATCTTCTGAAAAATTTGCAACATACGCACTTTTTTCAAATTGAAATAAAACATCATATTAACATCTGTTACCTCATTTGAGTCATCAACATCTTCTGAACGCTTCTTCACAAGCTCATAGATTTGCTTCTTGTATCTGCCAAAATAAGAAATCCACAATTTTTACCAGTAAATAATGCCAAAACAACTAGCCCCAAAAATTGTATGGTAAGCATGGCACTTAACAGCAAGTTCTGGGAATATTTAACTAGTCCAAAATTATGCATGATAAAATCTAATTACAAGTGATTGTGAATATATATTCAAGTGCATATGTAGAGTACAAGGTAAAGTGAACATCCTAGACACACCAAATGAAACACCAATAGCTAAAGTAAAAACACATGCCAAGCAAAATAAGAAGTAACAAAAAATGTATCTAAGACCAACATGCATCCCAGGCAAAGAATTCAAGCATTACCTTAATTCACGGTACTCTGCTTCAGTAAGCTTCACACCGTCAAACAAGTATTGTTCATCTTCAATCTCATCTCTGAAATAAATGAGTATAACTTCTTATCGTCCAATGCATAAACAATCAAAGATTTACAATAAAAAGAAACAAACTCACCAGAAAAATGCGAGTACTTTGAAAAATTGCATAAGGCTTACCCGAAACATCAAATAATAAATGATGAAGTTACAATAAAAGAAGGTTTTCTAGCACGGAATCATCTATAAACCAGTAAAGAAAAACATTATGTAATCTAAAGATACCTAAGTTCTTCCAACTTCTTTTGCTCTCTCTTCTTCAGATACTCTTGTCTTGACACCTTTCTGCAGATTGAATCAATGAGTACGGGAACTTCACTGTTTAGAATTGAAAGAAGATTAAAATGAACAAGAGATGCTCAGGACAAACCTCAAAGTATCAAGGCCATCCCTCTCCAAAACATCTGATCTCCGAATTGCCTCTTCTGTCACACAATAAGAAAACAGTATCAGATATAACCAGAAAGTGCAATACGACTGGAAGTATGAATGAATGGTTACATGAGGCATTTAAGAAGTTATACCTTCCTCTCTTTTGGTTAACTTTTGATCTGTTAGCTGTCATGAGACACACAAACAAATAAGATCAACAGCATTAATATGAAACAATGAAAAGGTTTCTCATTGATGATTGCAAGCACATATTTCTAGCATCCTAATACACTGAGGTCAAGAGATTTGTTTGAAAGAAACCAAGCATGGTCTAAGGCAAGAATGCGTTTTGAAAACCAGCACATGCTTCAATAAACAACAGAACAAGTAATCAGTAAAACATCAACACCAGTTACATCTGGTCAATGCATATGAGCAAAAGCTGCAAAATCAATTAAATTTATCTGAAAGGCTGAAAAATTATCCTTCCAGTCCAAAATAACAAAATTCATATGATATCTGTTAGAACAGTATGCAACTATACTCCCTTTTGCAACTTCAGTATAAAAATAGTGACGATTTGACAACTGACAGGTTTGTCAATCATTTTAATTTCAAATGCATGGCATCCTGGAAAATAGCCAGAAACATGGATGATAGAATCATAGCACATATCAAGAATAGTAGCATGTATAAGAAACTATCAACTTACTGCAAAAGGTATGATGTTTTCAGCAAAAGCAAGTGAAAATGGAAAAGTTCTAGATGACTACAACATTAAGAGCATAAATTTGGCAACACTAGAAAAATTATTAATTTTCATATGTACCTTTCGAGTGCTTGCCGCATCCCGTTCTCTTATATGTTTTTCTAATTCCTCCCTTTCTCTCTGATCGCGCAACCTTTCTTCCTCTGACTGTATATGAGAGATATATTACCAATATTTACATCTTTGTAATTTAATTCAAGAAGAACTACAAATCAAATAGAATACTATTCCTGAGTAGAATAAATTTTTAATGAACTTAGTAAGGTATAAAACCAATTCTGAGAATTTAAAAAAATCAAATTGGTTAAGGTAACAAATACATAAGAACCAACATTTGTACAATTCAACGTACATCAGAACCATCATCCTCATATTCAGAAGTCCTTCTTTTAACCCTTCTTCCTTGTTCCCCCAATTTAACCACCTGCAGCATTGAATAGAGTCAAACAAAAAGAAAAACATGCTGTTAGAAGTGGCACTGATCAGCAGCTTACCATATAGGGGAAAAAAAAAGTGAATCTTAGTAAGGGTATAGGGGCTCTGCCTCATTGTCACTATCTTCTTCACTTTCCATCTTCTTCCTGAACCGCTTCGTAACTTTATCAGCCCTTTTGGTTTCAGGAGCTGGTGAGCCTGAAGATTCCTTGCCAGCACTAACACTAACACCACCACCATTACCACCACCACCATCACCATCACCATCACCATCACCAGCATCCAAAAGTGCATAAGTTTTCTGTTTCCTTGCATAGATGGCAGCTTCCCTCTCTTGTTGTACATAAAGCTGTAGACCAATTGAACATAAATTTCCAGGGTACAATAACATTCAATGTAAAATTGTAGACTTTTTCCAAACTTGCAACTCTAAGTACAAAACAACAACTTACGTTTACAGCAGATGTTTTACGGGGAACTCTAGTAAATATTTCTTCGGCAAAAGAATGAGTCTCAGCTGACGCTGAAAAATCACAATTCTCTTTTAGCTTGCCCACCAAATCTGCTGGTGATTTGGCTTGTTTTGCTACAACAAAAACAACTATAAGTAAATTCCTATAACTACCATCTTAAAGAAAAGGATGGCCCTTTCAATATTTTCAATTCAATGAGGTATTCGAAGAGCATTAACTCATTCCCATTCATTTGTTAGGGCAACTTACATAAACTAATAATGTACTGAATGACAGTTGGCTGCGAATAGCCAAGCAATGAAATTAGCTGGTCAGACACCCATCTCTTCAAATTACCGTCATTCATCTCGACTGCATCGCACAAAATCAGAAACCTTCTTTAGCCACAAAATACACTGTAAAACTATTGTCAAGTAATTGAATTCTCGGAACTGAAGAATAAAATGAAAAAGTATAAGTATGCAAATTTCTGAAACGTGAAAGTTAAAACATGGGTTTGATTAATGACGAGTTCAGAGAACTCGCTCGAAATACAATTCTAGAATTATTATAACCAAAGTGGTTTTTCTCTTTTATGTTGAAAGCTCGAACCTTGATTGGGCTGAAATGGCTTAGAATCCCAATCAAAGTTTAAAGTTTAATGTCGTGGCTCACGCACGCACAGCACAAACACACCGCCGTCGTCTCTTCCTCAGTCAGTCAGTCCTCACGCACAACACACCACGCCAAGGAGAACAGACCAGAGGAATGAATATTCAAAGTTGCGTTGTCTTACCTGGCCTCAGGGAGTTGGGAAGAGATAAATCAAAGAGCTTTCAGGGAGAAATCCAGCGAGCTATTCAATCAGATCAGAATAGACATACACTTGCGTCGGAGGAACACTGCGACTGACGAAAGAGTGAAACGTAACCTGGATCTTTGGATGTCGCCTGAAACGTTAGCTGGTTTTTGGTTGTTAAATACCAGAAGCTTATGGATCGACTAAACAAAGACGTATTAGCTCCTGAGTTATTTTAGGTTAAATACTGGAAGCTTCTAACTGGCTCTCTAAAATTTTGAAAATTTTGAATTGAATTTATTACCAAATTAAATTTAATTACATTAATAAGATTAAGTTGAATTTAATTTATATTGTTTGAAAAAATAATATTAGAAATAAATTATATTATATTATTTGGAATGAAAACAAATATAGTGAGAAATGAAAATGAATATTATTATTATTATAGTTGGTTAAGAGGAAAGGAATAATTACTATTACCATTAAGAGTAGTTGATTTTTAAAAAATATTGAGAAATAAAAATTTATTATATTTTAATTAATTAATTAATCATATTTTAATTACTTATATTGTAAT
>JANZLX010000007.1:11383412-11397720 GCA_025531955.1 Erythroxylum orinocense | reverse complement strand
ACTGTATGATTAAAAAGGGCTTATGCCCTATTTGATTATGGTCTTCCGCATATTGTGTTTTGTGCTTCAAAAAAAAATATTTACCGAATTTCAAATGTTTGAGTGATTTAGCACGCCACCCTCGCGGGGCACGAATTTGGATGTCACCATCGATATCGGGTTCGGGTCATTGCGGGAGTGGGGTGTTACATTTTCTCCTTTTCTTTTTCCATGACTTCAGAATTACTATATTAAATAATCACAATATACTTTCTAGCTATAAACTAGTTTAGGAAGATTAAAAATCACAAATAAAAAGCATAGAATTGTTGTCAGAAAAGTTTTACCTATATGTAGTTCTATATCTTTTAAAGGGATTTTTAGGTTGTTAATTTCTACAATTTTGTCACTAATTTACTACAAAGCAAACAAAATGAGGAAATACATGAGAAAAGCTTCACGCGCAGGAAAGATGGTGCATTTTCATATACACTTACCAGCTAAAAGAAATGAAGAAGAAAAAGAAGAAGACAACTTTTTGTTGGGTTTCTTATTACCCATTTGTTGTCTTCTAATTTATACTCTCCTCTATTTAAATTTTTTTATGGGTTAGGTTAGTTTTGTTAAAGTTGGGCTCTCTTTTTCTTTTTGTGGGCTTTACAATTATTCCTCTTAAAAGAATTTTGTCATTGAAATTAAATTACATACTTGAGGATCTAAATAAAGGAGGATATTGACATTGAACTTCATCTTTTACCTCCCAAATAGGCAATCTTGGAGACCGATGATGACTCCATAAAACTCACACCATCAAAATTACTTGTCTCCTTAATTTCCTAATTTGTCTATCTAATATTTTTACTGGCTCCTTATTATATGTCATATCATTTGCAACTTCGAACTCAGGCCTCAATGTAACATGGCTAGGATCCAATTGGTACCATCTCAACATTGACACGTGGAACACATCATGAATATGTGATAACTCTAGAGGTAAGGCTAATTTGTAAGCTAACGATCCCATATGTTGTCCGATTTCATATGGTCTGATGTATCTCGGACTCAACTTCCCTCTCGTACCATACCTTAAAAATCCCCTTAAAGGTGATACCCATAGAAATACCATATCTCCAACATTGCACTTCATCTCTCGATGATGTTGATTGGTATAATTCTTTTGTCAATCCTGAGCTGCCTTAAGGTATTGTCTTATCACCTTTATTTTCTCCATCATCTCTTGAACCAACTCTGGTCCCTTTGAAAATATGCCACCCTCTATATCCTAACATATTGGATCTCTACGTCGCTTACCGTATAGTTCCTCAAATAGAGCCATATTGATGCTGGCATGATAACTATTATTATATGCAAACTTCATCAAAAGTAGATATATATCCTAACCATCGTCAAAGTTCAATACATAAGCTCTCATCATGTCCTCCAATGTCTTAATCATATGCTCCAATTATCCATCCAATTGAAAGTGAAATGCAGTGCTCAAATTTAACCTAGTCTCTAAAACTGTTTGTAAACTCATCCATAACTGGGAAGTAAACCATAGATCTCAATATGATACAATGGATATTAAAACCCTGTGTAACATTATAATCTCATTAACATACAACTTGGATGGCTTGTCCAAGGATTATTTCTGTTGCATTGGTAAGAAATGAGCTAATTTAGTCAACCTATCCATAATCACCCAAATTGAATCATGTCTATGTATAGTACTCAGTAACACCACCACAAAATCCATCGTAACCTTCTCCCAATTTGAAAAAGGAATGACTAAGGGTTTTAATTTTCCTATTGATGCCTGATGCTTTGCCTTGACTTGCTAACTGGTCAAACACCTCAATATAAACTCTGCCACATCTTTCTTCATTGTCGACCACCAGTAATAAGGTCTCAAGTTCTGATACATTTTTGGAATACCAGAATGCATAGCATATGGTTCATTATAAGCTTCCTTCGAAATCTCCTCTCTCAGCCCATCTATATTTGGTATGCAAACTCACCTCCCAATCACCAACACTTTACATGCTCTCACTGAAAAGTTAGTCTTGCTATCGTATTGCACACACTCTCTCTCATCCACATTAGATACTTAACTTGTGCCTCTCTGATCCTATCTCCCAAATCCAGTTGAACCTGTAATGTTGCCAATAAATCACTTATATAATCAATCTCAAGTCTTATGTCTAGTTCTCTTATCTCCACCAATGGTGTCATACTATGTTCGCTTAAACTAGCCATTACACCTTAGTTGTTCATATTTAAAGCATCTGTCGTTACATTAGTCTTACATAATCCTTCAACAGCTTGATCTATTTTCTCTGCCTTAAGTTTGGCTCCCTATAATTTAAGATATAATTGAGGCTCTTTTGATCTGTAAGGATTCAGAATGTCTTCTCATATAGATAATATCTCCAAATCCTAAGAGCATGCACAATTATCGCTAACTCTAGATCATGAGTAGGATAATTTAACTCATGCAATCTCAATTGACGAGAGGAATAAGCTAGCACTTTGTTATGTTATATCAATACACACCCCAAACCTACCCTCGAAACTCTCCTGACATTGATTGGTCTACTAAAACTGAATTCCTTTCTTCAACAGCTTAGTTAATTGACTAGTTATCATTGAAAATCCTTCTATAAATCTCCAATAATACCTATCAAGTACTAAAAACTCCTCACCTTTGATGTACTTTTAGGCGTTTTTCACTCTATAATTGCCCTTACCTTAGCCGGATCAGGCATCACTCCCTGTCGGGATACGATATGCTTAAGGAAAAATACCCACTCCATATAAAATCCACACTTACTCAGCTTTACATATAATTATCTCTCCTTTAAAATTTATAACACAATCCTTAAATGTTACTCATGTTTCTCTTTACTCACTGAATACACCAACAGATCATCAATGAACAGTATCACAAATTGATCTAAATACTCCTAAAAAGTCTTATTCATTAATGTATTGAATGTGGCCAGTGCATTAGTCAACTTGAAAGGCATCACTAGGACTCATGGTGGCCATAACAAGCACGAATAATTGTCTTAGGAATAATTGACTCAACTATCCTCAATGGTAAAGTCTATCTCTTGTTGAGGTGGTAAACCTTGTAAATCATTTAAGAATACCCACGAAAATTCTCTCACCACTGGAATATCCTCTAATTCAAGACTTAACTCCCTTATATTTATAATATGAGATAGATATCCCTCATATCCATCTAATATTAGTTGTCTAGCATTATGGACAATATCACAAATAATGGAACCACCACAAATATCACCTTAGATTTACTCGAAGACTATAATCACCTCCTTCGAATAACAATCAATTAAAACTTGATGTTGTGCCAACCAATCCTTCCCAAGAATTACATCAAACTCTCTTAAATCCATTACTATCAAATCAGATGATAGCTCCACTTAACTAATCTTCACAAACATCCCCTTCCTTACACTGTTTACTACCACACATTCTCCTATTGGCAACCACACTCTTAGGTCATATCTTGATGGACTAAAATCCCCCAAAACTCTAAAGGAAAACTTTAAGGAACTATAAAAATGTGTAGATCCTGAGTATATTAACGCGTAATCCTTAATATCAAATAAGGAAACCATACTAGAAATGGCATCATTAGTTGCAGGTGCCTTTTCCCTCTTAATATGATATATCTCCACTTGAGTTTGATCTTGTGTTGAGGATGTCCCGCTAGTACCTATACTCACTGTTGGTCCGAGTCTAACTCCTCTATCACCACCTCTACTACCAATTACCCAAACTTCTACCTAAACCAAAGGCACCACTCTGATCATGTACTATTTTCTCTACTTGCAGTTCTCAACTCCTCCCTACTATTGGATAGATCCTTTGTAAATTCCCCACTCTCCACAAATATAGCATGCCTGACTGATCTCAGTAGATCACTAACATGGTCCTCTGTAAACTCTCCTATAAGTAGCACAACTCTATAACCCACCAACTCCTCTACTAAAAGCTCTTTTGAACCTATGACTAACCCTTCTATTTGATCTAACCAATGGTGCACTAGTAATGCTATGCTCTCCTAAATCTCTACTAGCTCCCATATCTCCACCAAACATGCAGGAGCTACCATTCCTACTCAATGTAGCATCAACTCTCTTAGGTCCCCTTTCACCAACAGACCATGAATGACTAACTTCCCTTATAACAGACTAACTCCCCTCTCCATAATAACTCTCTGATCACCTCTTTAGCACTTCTCTCCTTCTACCTTGTTCTATCACATCCTCTACTATAAGTGAAGTTTCTAGTAACTTCTTCAAATCATAAGTAACAGCTCCTAAACTTAAGCTAATCTATGTCCATCGACCCTACTCAAATTAGTAACATTTATCCTTTGGATTTGTCACAACCTCTAATGCATACTTATACAAAGCCACAAAGTGAGCCTTAAACTCTACCATCGACATCCCCTCTATTTGAATCAAACTCATAAACTCCATCTGCAAAATATTTTTGCCAATAAAATATCGCTAGAATTCCTTCCAAATGATCTCTTATGCCTTAAAATATCTCCTCATTAACTTCCACCAAGTCAGTGCGTTGTCCTAAAATAATGTAACAATGTACTACAACATTCTTTCTAAGATACACTCCAGACTATCTAAAACTAACTATGTCTGCTCTCACTATGTCTCAACCTCCTCAAGTCAGTAGCACCTTGAAACTCTACTGCACTTATTTTACAGATTTGTTCATAATTGTGGTCCACCATAAAATTACCTTATGTTGGACTCAGTAATATCATATTTCATCATGGAAAAGGATTGCATCATCTAGTATGGCACCGACATCTCTCTTCCTACTCATTCCACTCTGAAATTCCCCTTATTAGGCACATCCAGGGCACGAATCAAATAGCCCAATTTCCCAGTCGATTGACAAGTGAAAAAGATCTTAAGAGTGCTTATTAGAAATAAAAAATATTTTGATTAAATGTCCTGATGCATACATAATAGGTGGCTATTGAAATGTATGGGCCATGCAAGTGTCTTGAAGCCTAGAGGATTATTAGCAATAGAGACTTGGTTAAAGTTGGTTGGATCACGTCACAAGCTTGCTTGAAAATAAGTTATAGAGTTGTTATTTTTATTTCAACAATTTCGGCTACTTATTGCAACTAGTTGTGGAGTCCTAATCCTCATGGATATGATCTATGGATTGGGAGAAGTTATTTTCCTTTGTATTTAAACTCATTCAAAGTGATAACAAAAGGAGCTTACTTCACAAAGCAAATAAGACTTTTGTAATAAAATAAGATTATATTTATAGTGAGAATGGACCACGATATTTTAGTTAGACTAAGCAAATAAGACTTTTGTAATGAAATAGGATTCTACTTAGGGTGAGAATGAACCATAATATTTTAGTTGGAAAAAGCTCCCTTTATTATCAATCTACAAAAGTTTAAATATAAAGAAAAATGACAACTTCTCCTAATTCGTAGATCATATCCCTAAGGATTAGGACTCTACAATTAGTTGCAACCAAGTAGTCAAAATTATTGAAATAAAAATTACAACTTTATGACCTATTTTTAAGTAAGCTTATGACGTGATCCAACCAACTTAGACCAAATCTTTACAATCCTTCAAGCTTTATGATACTTGCATGGCCCATGCATTTCCATAGCCACATATTATGCATGCATTGGGACACTTAATCAAAAGATTTTGTATTCCTAATGGATAATCTTTAAGAGCTTCTTATCTTATCAATACTTGAACCTTGTCTAAGAAGATCATGTTCATGAATTTATCTCTCACTGCTTGAGTGTTTCCCACGTAACATCATCCACAGGAAGTCTCTTCTATTTGATTAAGCTTTCTATAATACTCTTCTTCCCTTATTTGACTTAACGTCTCACCAACAATAGGTGGAATTCAGTACCAAATGTAAGGTTGTCACCTATCTTCTTTCTAAGGAGTGACACATGGAAGACCAGGTGAATGTGAGAATTAGCTGGTAGTGTAAGCTTATAGGCCAATTTTCTAATCTTTTCTAGAATTTGATATGGACCATAAAATTGGCTTACAAGCTTTTGGTAAGTTTGTTTAAACACTAACTGTTGGCGATAACGATGGAACTTGAGAAAAACTCATTATCCCACTTAGTATTCGATGTTCCATCACTTAGAATCACTTTGTTGCTTCATAATATTACTTTCCTCATGTAAATTGACTTTAAGCTCTCATAGTAATGCATCTTGAGAAGCAAGACTTTGGTCCATTTTATGTACTGAGCAATGGCATTAATCATTATGTGGAATTATTGGTGGCTCTCTTCCATATAAAGTTTGAAAGGGAGTCATTTCTGTGGAGGTATGATATACAATATTGTACTAGAAACCTGGCCATGGAAGGAAAGAATGTCACTTTCATGGTTGCTAAGATGCAAAACATCAGAGATATTGTTCAATGTAATAGTTCACCACCTCCGACTACCCATCGTTTAAGGATGATATGCAAAGTTCATCTTCAATTATCTGTCATGCATCTTAAAGAATTCTCACCAAAAATGACTAATGAATACTAGTTCACAATCACTTATGATGGATCGAGGCATTCCATGAAGCTTTACCACTCTTTCGACAAATGATTCAATTATAATTTTTGTTGTATATAGATGAGATAAGGCTAAGAAATGTGTTATTTAGCGTAGACAATCAACAACAACAAGAATGGTCTTCTTGCCATTTGAAGGTGGAAGGCCTTCTACAAAATCCATGGTGATATCATCCTAAACTTAACATGGAATTGGCAGCAATTAGAGAAGGTTTCCTGGTGACAAAAGATTAGCTTTATTTTGTTAGTATACATCACAAGAAGTAATATAGTCTTTCACCAACTGATACATTGATGGCTAATAAAAGTGTTGAGCTAGTCTCTTATATCTTCTTATTACCCTAGAATGGCCTCCAACTGGTGAATCATGGAACTCATGTAAGAGTTGTTGGATGATGAAAGAATTTGGAGGTACTACCATACAACTCTTGTAACAAACCAATCCGTTGCACCATGTGTAAGATACACCTAGTTGTTCTATTGCTAGCTTGCTTATTTTCTACATGTACGCATAGTTGGGAGCTTCGGTTTTGATTGTATCCTATAATTTAGTTTGAGACACAAACAAGGAATTAAGATTAGGACCACCCAACACTCACAATAGAGTCTCTGTTGCACTATTCTCATACCTCGTTTTGTGTGTGATCTCATAATCATAGCCAAGTTATTTAGTCACCCATTTTTGTTGCTTTGGTGTTTTATATCACAGCAACCACAAAACTAATTCTAAATGTCGGTACATTGAATACCAAGTAGGAGAATAATTTTTTCTCAAGCTCCATCATTATCGCCAATAATCAGTGTTTAAAAGAGCTTATCAAAAGCTTGCAAACCAATTTTATGGTCCATATCAGATTGCAAAAAAGATTGGAAAAGTGGCCTACAAGCTTACACTAACAGTTAATTCTCGCATTCACTGGTCTTCCATGTTGCACTCCTTCAAAAGAAGATAGGAGACAACCTTACATCTAATACTGAATTGCCACCTATTGCTAGCGATGGTGAACTTATCATGCAACCAAAGGCTATATTGGACATACGTTAGGTCAAACAAGGGAAGAAGTTTATTAAAGAAAGCTTAATCAAATGGAAGAGACTTCCTGTAGATGATGTTACATGAGAAAACACTTGAGCAGTGAGAGGTAAATTCATGAACATAAATATAAGGGGGAGGCAATGATAAGCCATGAAGATCTCAAAGAGTGCCCATTAGAAATCCAAAATATTTTGATTAAGTGTTCTTATGCATGCATAATATGTGGCTATTGAAATGCGTAAGCTATGTAAGTGTCATAAAGCTTGGAGGATTATTAGCAGTAAAGACTTGGCCTAAGTTGGATGGATCACGTCACAAGCTTGCTTGATAATAGTTTATAGAGTTATCTTAATAATTTCGACTACTTGGTTGCAACTAACTGTAGAGTCCTAATCCTTAAGGACATGATCTACGGATCAGGAAAAGTTGTTACTTTCCTTTGTATTAAACTCCTACAAAGTGATGATAAAGGAGCTTATTCCAACTAAAATATTGTGGTTCATTCTTACCGTAAGTAGAATCCTATCTCATTATAAAATTCTTATTTGCTTTGATTGGGACCTATCATCGACTCTGTGCTAGCAATATCATCTCCTGAAACCATCCTAGATAAGACACATATCATTAGTTTTTTTCACTTAATTTGTCCTTAGAAATGTAAACTTGCTTTGATATCACCTAAATATGACACTCTAATAATTTTTAGATTATAATTTATCCAAATTGTTCTATAATTATATCATTAAGTACCAAAATCTTCATTAATTCTAAAAATGATGTTCATCAATCATAAAATTTATTTGTACAAGCATAACTTTCCTAACTGTGACATTCAAAAGTATATACAATGAAACAACTTTACTCAATTTATATGCTTGCCGCACCTAGACTCTACTTTGTCAATTATGTGCATTAAGGTTATCGACAATATCTATATCTTCTAAAAAAAATACCAGCAAGGCATGATCTGTCTACTTAGTAATGGTAACTGACTATATCCTTAAAATCAAATAACTCAATATAGATAGAAATTATTCAAATGATTAAAACATACACATTATTCTAAAATACACAACAATACTCATCCTATCTAAACACTCAACAAACATCCAAAATTTCAACGTTAGTAATGATTAATAATAACATTATTTTATGATTATCATTTATGTTTTACCTTATTATTAACTAAATTGTATAGGCCTTACTTAACCTAGTAGGCTTACATTCAATGTTCTGTTGGCTCATCTTTACTCATCGTAATCACTCACTAAGTAGAAACAAAATTAGATGTATAAAGATCAACACAGGGTACCTTTTTTTCTCAATCTAATCCAGTATCTTAATATCACTCTGATACCTAGCCATTGACAAATGATATTCATAAGACTCAAGATATTTCGGTACCATTCTAGTACCTAGCCATCAACACAAAACATCCCCTACGCTTAGGATGCCCTAGTACTTGCTTCATGGAACAGGTACCTAGCTATTGCTTGCTCATATTTAAACAACTCATCAATATATGACCATCGAATATAACCTATTCATAATTTACATAATTTATTATCATCCTATGATAAACCGGTCTCTATTTAATTTCATGAACGTGATTTATTTACCCTAATATTCTTATTTATACTGATAAACAATTGAAAATCTTAATCATCAAATTTTCACCAAATTATCAAGTGATACACATTATAATATATAATAAAATATAAATGTGAAACATTTTGTACTTTTTAAAACATTTATATGATAAATAAACACAATTCATATGCTTTAGAAATATATATATATATATATATATATATGTAATTATTAATCATTAATTTAATTAATGATTAATTTAAAATATAATTCACTATAAAATAATTTATTAATAACAAAATTCAAAGTTTTATGAACCGTACATTATTTCAAGAATGTAGTTTAAGATTATCCTTATTTGATTTTTTTAATTAACTAGTTAACAAGTCCAATATACTCCTTAATCCATACATAGACATTATAAAATTTTATTAGACTTATTTAGGATAAATTTTCAACACAGTTACACTTAATAATCCAAAATTATTCCCTCTTTTAATGTATTCTTAATTATTAAAATATCCTTACTTTACCTAACTATCATAATTATTAAAATACTTTTAACTATTAAAAGTCCCATTTTACTCTTATTTTTTATTATTATAAAAAAAAACCATTCTAGGAATTAAATTCCAATTTTATCCTTAAATTTTTACATTTCCTATTTTGCCCCTTAATATATCTTAAATTTTCTTAAATTGTCTTCTTCTTCACTCTCTAGTATTCTCCTGCCTAGTTTTTTTCTCATTTTTAGCACCTTTTCTCTATTTTTATTTTTCTCATGACTTTAAGATTATTGTCTCAAACAATCATAATATCCTTTCTAACTATAAAATAGTTTATGATGATTAAAATCACAAATAAAAGGCATCTAATTGTTGCTAGAAAAAATTTACCCATGTTAAGTTCTATGCCTTTCTAAAGAATTTTTGAGTTATTAATCTCCACAATTTCTATACTAATTTATTGCAAAATAAAAAAATGTGGGAATACATGAGAAAAGCTTCACATGTAAGAGAAAAATGATGTATTTTTTTACAAACTTACCAGCTGAAAAAATAGAGAATAAGATGAAGAGAACTTTTCGTTGAGTTTCTTATTACCCATTTGTTATCTTCTTAATTTATAATCTCCTCTGTTTTTAATTTTTTGTGGGCTACGTCAGTTTTGTTAGATTTGGGCTCTTCCTTTGTTTTTGTGGGCTTTTCAACAATTTAATACCTCATAGGTTCCTCTAGATGCACTAGTTAAATCACAATCCAAGACAGATATTCAATTGATTAGGAACAAATAAGGATTTGGGTGGAATTGTGGATCTAAAAAGGAATGACAAATATCTGTGCCAAAATGTAGGTATAAAGGCAAACATGGTCCCTAGTATATGTCTACATACATATATACAACAGTGGGGACGAAAAAGGATAATGCAGCATTGCTTCTTTAATGTATTATTAACCAAGAAGCAAATAGAACACCAAATAAGATCCTAGTGGCACAAGGCATGTAATATATCATAAGTCACCATGTAACAATTTCTATGATATTTCTACCCCAGAGGCACAAGATGTCAAATGTATGTAGTTTTGTCTTTGTAAAATGTCCTAGGCCAAAGTTCAAAATGTCTAGCTTGTTGTACTAAATGCCATTGCGCATATAAATGGATATTTGAATCATTAAAAAAATACTCAATCCTGCCTATAAGAAGCAATTATAATCTTCAAATACATACTATAGCATTCAAATATCCTCTATTAAATAGAGTATCACTCTATTTAATTCCCTTTTCTAAGCTACAATACTAGTATAAATGTATGGTCAATAAATTGATTGAGTTGGAATTGTTACCTGACTCTGGCGACCAATTCCAAACTGGCTTTTTTACCTAACCCAACCAATATATCATGTCAGTGTTTTGGACATGGGAAAGCTGCAAGGCCCCCTTGTAGTATGTTAAAAAAGAAAAACATCTCAAAACCTAATATGTTGGAAGCCAACTCTAATTGAATCACGGGTATAGCAGAAAAATAATTTTTTTTTATGATTTCCGATCAATTCTTGATAATTGATTAACTTGAATAATAAAACATAAAATAAGAAATTATACTCGATTCATTTTTTCTGTTGAAATCATTTGAAAGCTTTTCAATGTGTCAACCATTAGTTGTTCACTTGTCCAGTCTTCAATGATATCCATATAGCAACTTCTCAACTTTTAAGAGGAATTAAGTAGAAGTGCTAGCTCCCTTATGCTTATTCTTATTTATAGAAAAAAAAAACATTAGGGTTTTTAAAATTTCTATTAAAATTAAATATCTCAATTATAATTAAATTCAAACTCTAATTATAATTATTTTAATTTTAATAAAATCAAATATTTCCAATTTGATTCCTAAAGTTTTTTAAACTTTATAATTAAGTCTAACTTAATTAAAAATTGATTTTTCCTTTACAAATTGCTCTTAATATGTGACGCATTAGGTTTCTAATATATTGAAATTGGTTATAATTATAATTATAATCAAATAAATTAAAACCCTTTTAAGTTATCTTTAATTCTTCAATTAAACAATTTATAACTACAAATCAAGATTGACATCTAACAACATGTCATAACTATCCAAATATTAGGAATATTAAAGTGATTTGACTTAACCTATCCATGCATAGCTATGATGTATAATTTAATCCTGTCGTCATCAATTGTTCCAATTAGATAGAGAATAGATATAGTATCAACTCTTTTGTATTTAATAATGTTTGTTCTTGCTAATTAGTAACTAATTTATAATTGATATTTAAAAACAACTTTTCAAATGTTAATTCATTCTGGCTAGAAAATTCCATAAATCACAACTAATCAAGAATAATAGAACATTCTCTCTAATTAGAGTGACGAATCCACGTCTTACCAATTGAATTATTTTAGGATAGTTCATATGTACCATCGAAACACAGTAATTTTCATATAAGATACTTTGGTAATCTTAAGTCTAAGTAACAATTATACAACCATTATTATGAGGAAATCCACAGATACATAAGTAATATTTCAATTAGAATCCTCATAGTCGGGCTAGTTCAATGAACTTATTCTCTAATAAGTACCCACATATTAGTTTAAGTATCTCTATACTTTAATTCATGAGAATAATTACTTTCTTCCTAAGAAAGAGACATAATGTGTGCTAGTTTTACCGTTTCATCAATTTCTTATCTTGATGAAACTAGAACTAGGAATATTTATGAATAATACATAAATGTAAATTGAATCTCATAATTAGATCTCATCATAATCTTACCTTTAGTTTTAGAATATCAAATGTAATTAACTTAATACATGAAGATAAAGAATGTCTTTATTAATTATTTTATCACTAAACTACAACTAATCGATTGGATATAGGACATAAACTATCATAATAATCTTTGGTTTATTATAAAGAATTTCTAAATCACAAATGTAATCTATTGAAATCGATATGATATGTCATTTAGATTTAATAAGTGAACCATGTGAAACTATACTATAGAATACATAACATTCAAATTTTAAAAAGATACTGTACAAATCAGTAGATCTCACTATTCGATTGACGAAAGTACCATCAATTAACTCTCATTTATAAAATCAATTTTTTAAAATATTTTTAGTAAATACTAGTGAGGAGTGTTAAGTGAAATATACATGCTCTATTGCAGCTTAACTGCCTGTAATGATTTGAATTTTTTATCATTGCACCTTGAAACAAAAATTATACACAAAGAACATGCAAAGTATTTTAACGCATAAAAAGAGTCGACTTATTGCGGCAAGCAGGGAGTTCACTTTCTTAGGTCTGGAATAGGGAAGACACGATTTATTTCTAAGCTAAAAGTATATTTTGAATCTCAATGTTTATAATAGAATACATAAGCGTTCAAATTGACCCTCATGTTTTTAAAACATTCAAAACTGACCCTAAGTAAATGAAAATTTAACAGTGTTAACTTTTTAACATGATATTATTTTTTATTTTATAAAATAAAAGTGGGCCTACTGTTAAATGGCAAATGGGGTCCATTATGTTAAATATATAACAGCGAGTCCCACTATATGAATTGTATAATTGTCGGCGATGGCAATCTGGCTGGAGCCTGGCTAAAGTCAACGGGTCAGGTTTGGGTTGACCTAGCCATAAGCCTGGATTTCTTGGCCTGACTAGACCACAGGTTGGGCTCCGACTAAGGCTGTCCACGCCCAACTAAGAGTGAAAAAAAGACATTTTTTGAATTTTTTAAAAATTAATAAATCCCGACATGTCCCATTGCCATCCTTATGTGACGGTGAGACCCACTTTTTATATATAAAAAATGTGTCGACATAACATTTAACTGATGAAGAGTTAACTTTGTCAATTTTTCTGTCCATTTAAGGTTTGTTCTAAATGTTTTGAAAACTTTATGGTTCAATTTGAACACTTCAAAATATTCAGAGTCAAGTTATATTTTTTTGTAAACGTTAAGGTTTAAAACATATATTTGATTAGAGATAGATTTAGGCGATAGGAGGATGGGTTTCAAGCTTTTACGCTGTGTATGGTTGCTGTCTCCGGTATCTGGAGACGGAATGAAACAAAAATTGAAGACAGTGAAGTGTTTGGTTGTGATGGACAGAACAGAGAAAACTGATTTCGTCTTGAGAACAGAATGTGTTTGGTTGTAGTGGACAGAACAAAAAATTATGCCAATGACGAAAATGCCCCTGGTCCTTAATATGATTAGAAATATGTAATTCATTGATAACTTTATTACGAATGATTTGTATTAGTTAAAAAGTTAACAAATAATAATAACAATTTAAAATTAAGATCGAATAATAATAATAATAATAATAATAATAATAATAATAATAATAACAACAACAACAACAACAACAACAATAACGAAATTAATAACAGTAATAAATAAGTTCAAAATGTATATTAATAATAAATTTGAATTATAATAAAAAAATACAAAATGATGCTTAATAATAATAATAATACATCTACTACTACTACTACTAATAACAACAACAACAACAACAACAACA
>JANZLX010000007.1:11348978-11367155 GCA_025531955.1 Erythroxylum orinocense | reverse complement strand
CCTTTTTCCTACCATGAAATTGAAGAAATTTTTCTAAAACTTCCTTCTAGACAATTGTTCCTCATTGTCTTAATTTTCCGATGGTATCAAGATCAATCAATTTGGTTCATAATCTAAGAGTTGTGCACCAAACATTTTGCATATAATCCGACTTGTACCTTAAACCATCTTTGTCATTTCATCTCAAATTTTCAAAATTCTTAATTTCTTTACTCATGACTGATATCCTTTAATAAGCTTAGATTATAAAAAGGTTCGGGGTCCAACAAGAGTATTTAAAGAGGTAAGGTAGATTGTGTCTACAAGACCACTTTGAAAAAAGAGATAAGTGGTGAGAGGATCTGCGTCAGGAAAAATGATTGCTTTAGGTCCATATCATCCTCTATTTTGTGGATAATATTGAAAAAAATTGGGCTTCAGTCTATTCATTTAGGGCTTGAAAACATTCATAAAACTTTCTAAAGTTATTTTCTTCATTTCATCTTTGAGTGCACGGGTAGGGACTGCATTGATTTTGTCAAGATTGATAGGTTTTCCTAATGAGGTCATTTTAGAAATGGTTGGTTGTTTTTCAAGTGCTTGTTTATACTGAGGTTTTAATGAGGGTTCTTTAAAGTTAGCTAAGGCTTTTTCGGCTTCAGACTAGTTTGGGTAACTTCGGTGAATTATAGATGGCTTGTTTGTGATGTGAATGGCGGCTTTATGCCATTCGTTGCATATACCTGCCATGGGACCACTGAATATGACATATACTTTGTCTTCTATGTGGTCTTGTTTCTTTTGAGATAATGGTGTAGTGTTTAAAGGAATGTTTCGGAAGAAGGAGGTATCGATGTTTGGGTTATTTGTTGGGGAGTTATTGGTTGAATATTGGGAACTGCTTCAACAGACGACAATTGTTTTTCTAAAAGGGTGATGGTTAATCGTAATTGATTTATTTCTTTAGTGACAATACTTACTTGTTATTGTAAATTCAATAGTTCTGCTTCCTTTTTTCCAAGTGAATCCTTGAGACTTAATATGGTTGCTTCCATTCTCTTGTTAGTATATCTGCAAGACTATTAATAGAAGACTTGGTATATTTAATTTGAAAAGTATATTAACTTAATTCAAGCTGCCATCTAATCAATCTTCCTTGATTATGATTAGCGTTAATATTATATTTAATAAATCCACATAAATACTTTGAGTCTGTTTGAATTTGAAATTCAATAGGTAATAAATCAACTCTTCATTTTCGTAGACATGCAAGTGTTTCTTTTTCATAAATAGGATAGGTACTTTCAGTGGGATTAAAAGTCACATTGATATAGTTGCATAAAAGATGTTTCCTTGAATTGGGTGGTTGTGCCAAAAGGCAACCTGCCCATGTATCCATACTTGCATCAATTTGTACGATTAATTTATCTTTAGTATTGTAATTATATAATGCTGGTAATTTTTTACAGAGAGATTTTAATGATTTAACGACTTGAGTATCATCTTCAATCCAAGACTATGATGTTTTGTACTACACTTAAGTTGTAATTGTTTTCGTTCTTTTGATAAATCTTAATTTAATAATTCTAAAATCTTTGAACTTCTTTTACGTTTTTTAATGTATCTAGAAACTGATATAATTTTTCAGGAATATTAGGTTGTAATTTAAGAAACCCATTATAAAATTTGATTCCTAAATATTCAAAGTTTGTTTGAGCTAATTTGATTTTCTTTTTACTTAAAATTAATTCGTGTTGCTGACATTTAATTAAAACTTGTTTGACTTTTTGTAAATGGTCATCTTTAGATTTATTTGAAAAAATAATGATATCATCTATATATGCTAATGAAAATTCTTCTAATGTTTATAAAATATTATCCATAAATCTTTGATAAATTCTAAGGGCTTGGTTTAATCCAAATGGTAATATGTTCCATTGATAATGTTTTTGTGGTGGACAAGGCAGTTAGTGGTTTTGTATTTTCATGTAGTCTTAATTGCCAGTATCCTGATTTTGCATGTAATGTCGTAAATTAATTATGGCATGGCCTTTTAATTTATTAAGGATATAATCTTTTCTAGATAATTTATAAGCATCTCCTATTATTGCTTCGTTTAATTTTTTATAGTTAATTACGATTCTTCTTTTTCCTCTTTTTTGTTCAGAGTGATTATTAACATAAAAAGCGGGTGCTGAGTGTTTACTTATAATGGGTGAGATTAATTGTTTTTCTAATAATTCAGAACATTCAGTAATAAATTCTTTTACATATTGTTGTGTGTATGGTATATTATTTTTATATTTATTTCTTGTAAAGGATCTTTTAATTTTATTTCAATTAATTGATTATTATTTTTTAAAGGATCTAGTGGGTTTTCGCTACAAACTCGGTCAATTAGTGTTTCAATTTCATTTTGTAAAGTTAAATTATTTTTAAGAAAAAATTTAATTGGTTAAGTTTTTCAGTTATAAGTTGTAAGGTTTTATAATTTGCATGATATATCGGGATTTTTAGAATGATGGATTTTTTATTTAGTGAATTGATTATTGGAGTTTTTATAGTTATTTCATGTCGATATTGACAAAAAGGATTATATAGTTTAAGAAAGTTATTTCCTAGAATTAATGGTAATCTTGACTCTTGTTTATATATTGATGGTATCATAAACGTATAATTTTCTATAATAATATTATTATAATAGCTTACATACTAAATAGACTTAACACTACCATCTAGTATTTTTATTTGTAATGGTTTCTCTAATTTTTCCAATTATTTAATAATGTTTTAGTAGCTATACAAATAGTAGCTCCTATATCTATGTATGCATTTACTTTTTCATTCTAAACTGTCACTTGAATAAGTGTTGTATTTGGATTCGGTTGTTGATTCTGACTTTTGGTATTCATAACAATATAAAGAGTTAATAGTTGAATCTGTTTCATATTTGGATTCTACAGGTTCCAAGTTATACTGGAATGTTGAATTTAAGATATTATTTTTCTTTATATTTATTTGTATTTCTTTTTGGACATTTTCGTTGGCATAGTGTCCTCCTCTTTACACAATCAACATTTACAAGTTTTCTTTCCTTGAGGACATAAGCAAGGTTATACATATATATATATACATATGCAATCTTGGAATCTTTTTTGGAAGGATGCAAGTATATTTTAAATTCTTTAGTTGAATATAACCTGGGCCATAGATGTGGCTTATGTAACATCCCAGACCACTCGCCTACAGATATTAACCGCTTTGGGCTCCAAGCACCTTATGGTTTTGCTCTTCCCACACCTGAGAAGACAGATCTGAGGGGGAGAGGTATTCATACTCTTATAAGACATACTTTGTTCCCCTCTCTAGCCGGGGTGGGATCTCATCATCCACCCCCCTCAAGGCTCAGCCCTCTTTAGGGCCCAGCGTCTTACGCTGGCACATCAGGTCAAGAATCAGCTCTGATCAGACTACCCTCCTATAGATATTGTCCTCTTTGGGTTTCCCCTCAGCCCAAACCCCTCACGATTTTGCTCTTCCCGCACTTGGGAAGACGCGCACGAGAAGAGCAAAACCGTGAGAGGCTTGGAGCCTAAAGCAGACAATATCCGTAGGCGGGTGGTCTAAACTATTGCAAATGGTATCAGAGTCGGTACCCAAACCGTTATGTTAGCTAGGCTAGGCCCTAAAGAGGGCTGGACCCTAAGGGAGGTAGATGATGAGATCCCACGTCGGCTGGAGAGGGGAACGAAGTATGCCTTATAAGGGTATGGATACTTCTCTCCTACAAGACGCGTCTTCCCGAGTGCGGGAAGAGTAAAACCGTGAGAGGCTTGGAACTTAAAGCGGACAATATCTGTAAGCAGGTGGTCTAGTTTGTTACAGCTTAGGTTATGTTCAGTTATGGAAATCAAAATTGAAGGCACAACTGAATACACAAATGTGTTAGAGTGGTACAGTAGTTTTTTTTAAAGAAGGGGTTTGAGATACGGTTGTGACATAGATTATATCCTTATGTGCATAGAATCAAGAGGATCCACTATCTAGGGATATAGGTATGGCTGAGCCCATGCTATGTTCTAGGAAGAGATAGTGAAATATACAGCCTCAGGGACAGTTGTGTTTGTAATATAAAACCTTATTTAGGAATATGTTTTTAGTGAAATTTAAACTCTAAAAAGATTCTAGGACTTATTGTAATTATGGTTAAGTTTGATAAATAGAGAAGTTATGCTAAATTATGCCAACTAGAAATTATAATTAGTTATACTCGTGCAAGCTTAGTTTATATAAAGGAAATTATTAATCTTCACCAAGTGGAGAGTTATTGATCAATAGTAAAATTAGTCGCTCTAGGCTCCTGATAATGCAGACACACCTAATTGGTCGAACCTTACTAAAAATTTTCTCGTGTTCTTGCTTCATATAAATATATTCTTGCTACATACACATCATTTCTCTACAAGTAGTATCAGAGCATAATTAAGGTAACAATGACTTTGGTTATAAGATTTAAAGTGGGAAAGTTCAATGAACTTAGAAACTTCAATGTATGATAATAAAGAGTAAACGATTTGTGGCTGTAAGGCTTACTGAAAGGGCTATAGGAAAATAAGTTGGAAGACAATAAAGAGCTCAACTAAAAGGGGTTGTAGGCTTGAGCAGTTGGAACTATTCAATTATGTCTAGTATATGAGGTCATGTATTATGTTATAGATAGTGTATCCTTTGTGGAGATTTGGAAGAAGCTGGAGATGTGATACATAAAGTCTCCCATAAACAAGATGTCTCTAAAGCAGATACTATATATAATGGAAATGTTACAAGGAATAGATCTAGAACAACATATCAATGTATTTAACTAAATAGTTAGTAACTTACTACGGATCAGGATGACTATTATATACGAGAATAAAGCAATGATATTGTTTTATTCTTTTCCCTATTTCTTATGAATATTTAGTAATTTTTAGTAATTATAGTCACATTAGGTAACAAGATAGTTGGTGTGGATGATATCATTATTTTACTATTAACAGAGACTTAATACTGGTGAAATCTCTTAAGTTAGGTTATATGTGAGAAAAAAATTCATGATCATAGGAGAAAGCAAGGAAAGATGACACATCTAAGTGACATTTTGGACATATCAGGAGGGACTGCCCAAACAAAAAGGAAAAGAGGGATGAAAGGATAGCTAATGTTTTGCTAAGGTTTACAAATATAATGCAGAGTGAAGACTCAAATTGCAGTAATGGAGATATGCTCTACATTTCAACCAATCAACTTTAAGATTTATAGATTTTGGATACATGATGTTTACATCATATGACACAAAACAAACATTAGTTTTTTCCATACATGTTAGGCAACTTTGGGATCATTCGATTGGGAGATGATAAATCTTAAAAATAATTAGAATAAGATATGTCATAATTGAGACGTTTGATGGAATTATTAGGATGTTGAGCGTAATTCCATATATATCACATTTGAGGAAGAGCCTAATCTATTAGAAAGTTTAAATGTGATTGATTTTGTATATAAAATGGATGGAAGTAATATTAAGGTGGTAAAAGATGCCATGATTGTGATGAAAGGGATAAATTTGATAAAAGTATCTACATATTAACAAGGGAGGACAATTGTATATGAAGAAGCTGCAAAGGAAGATAGTATTGTTTTATGACACATACAACTAGGTGATCTTGATGAGAAAAATATGACAAAACTTCATAAGGGGCTTATTAAAGAAAAACATTGGAAGGATAGTACTAAATTGGTACAAATGAAATTGAAAAGACCTAAAACAGATGCTAAGAAGCTGAAAAATCTAGTTTAGGAAATAGAATAATGTTAGGGAAAAAAGCATCATCATATTATAGTCAAGGATAGAGTGAGATGGACTATTAGGCCACTAAAGACATATATGGTTAGGAAAACTCGATCGTATATGCTCTTATCGTCAATTGTGAGAATCTAAGTACCTTTTAAAGGATTAGGAAAAACCAAGACAAAGATAGATTAATGGATGTTATAAGGGAAGATGTGAGGTTTTATAAGGTCAAAGAATTGGAATCATTTGAAACCTGTTTATTCACACTTCAAAAAATGTAGCTGACATGTTGACAAAGATGGTCATCAAGGAAAAGTTCAAGCATTATTTAGACTTTACAAATGTCTCAAGGCATTAGACATGGTCACAATCCAACCTTTATAGAATATATTTGCCAAGGTGTAGGTAATTGTGTATAGCTAATATATATGAATGTGCAATCTTAGAGACATTTATTAGGGTGTGTTGGATGAACATGATATATTAGTCAAGGTGAAGACTGTTGTATATAACTCTTGTTATGCTTGCATTTGGTTAAAAATAAGCTAGAAATAACTAATCCTATAGAATATCCATTTCGTAAATTTGAGGAATACCTAATACCGTTCTTCACCTATCTTTTTCTATTCCACCAAAACCTATTCTTACGAAGACATTTTTATCCTTCGACGTCTTCACTTCTTCCACATCGCTTAAGTCATCTTCTCTTCTTCAGATTCACGCTTGAAGTCATGGTTGAAGTCACGCTTGAGATAGATCTTAAAGTCTTCTTCTCTTCTCATCTCTGTTTCTTTCTTGCCGGTTGCCTCTAAGTGAACAACTTGTGCACTTGTTCTTCTTCTCAGGAAGGTCAAAGCCATCATCCATTCCGATTTCTTGATTTTGGGAATCTTTGGGTAAGCTTTCGAATTTCCAAGTCTTCAAATCAAATGCTAGAAAACCTCTGCTTCACTCTCATTGTCAACCATCAAATTCTTTTTCTTATTTCAACCAAATTGATTAATTCACCTAGATGTTAGGGCTATATTTTGCTGCTGCCTATCGCAATTTGGGTTATTTTTTCTTGGAATTTTCATAAAATTATTAACTTTAGTGCTAATGGTAACTCATGTATGGTGTTGACAAAAATAGCTGAAAAATACTTTTGAGATGATACATAGAAGTATAGTCTTTCAATTGTGTTTGTTTGTTATTTGAAGTTGTGACATAGCTAATATTTTGGTCTGAAGAAGAAATTGATTTGATGAATTCTTGAGACAAAAGTACATTAATCTGAATGTTGCCTTAACTATATTTACTGCCATAATAATAAAGTCAATAATAATAATAAAGTTAATAATAATAGCAATAATAATAATAATAATAATAAACATTAATAATAATAATAATAAGGATATTTTAGTCTTTTGTTACTTACTCCTTTTTTATTCCAAGATTAAATTTTCAAACCAAACACTGAAATAGAAATTCTCTATCTATTCTATTCCATGAACCAAACAAAGTAATACGCATTCTTTTATATTTCTCATCTTTTCTATTCTTAGGAATAACTATTTTATTCCCTGTCTACTCTATTCTATGAACCAAACAAGACGTTATACATACAGGTGTTTTCTTAAGTCTTTGGATGAACATGTCCTAGAATGGAGGCAGCCCATTGCATGAACAGTTCTGAAAATTAGAGGTGAATTATTTAAAGACGGTAGGATCACCTAGCTTAATTAAGATCATTGTTTTCTAATACTCCAATCCAGTTTCTTATTTTTCAGATCAGACACTCCAATCCAAGTCAGAATCAGGATGGATGCGGTACAAAGTTCATGATGTGATACTGCCGTGGCGAAACTTCCAAGAAAGACCTGTGAATGTTGGAATACCAACGCCCAAATGACCAGTAAATGAGAAGCCTTCCATATTCATGTCGGGGGTATAAGCTCACATGAATCAAATAAACATAAAGCATAAAGACTCCCTATAAAGTCAAAAAGATAATGCACTCAACTAAACTGCAAAAAGGACAAGGCATTGGGTTAACAAATGTATAAATACACAACTCGACACACTATACACAATGGTATATAATCTATAATAGCTTAAGCAAGTTCATGTTGCACCGAGCTCCATATAAATTTGGTGTATATCTCTCTTTCCCCTGTATTCAAACAGAAAAATGGTGACCAAGAAGCATAGAGTTGGTGTGTATCTCTCTTTTACTTGTATGAATAAAAAACATGGTGATCACAAAGCAACGGATAAAAAGAATATGCAGAAATAGACTTCCCATTTCCACTGGCAACCGGTGTGCATGGTCTTGAAAGTTAATGCTTTCATGCTCCCGGCCTTGCAGCCTGCAGGAAAGAGGTCCTCCCTACATAAGAAAAACTGAAGCATACCAGTCAACCACCACGCAGGTTCCAGTTCTCCTGTCTTTGCATGCTTTGCTCTAAAGCTATAACTGGATCTATCCCTTGAGCATCCACATACAAACTTATTAGGGATTAGTATAGCATGCTTACACAATAAGGAACAGCATCTTGGGTGTGGGCAAATATGTAGGGAAGAAGAAGATCAACAAGATACAAACCTCAACGTAAATTTCAAAGTGATATAAGCCAGCTCTTCCGATGCAATCTATTTCTATACTTTATTCAGATTCCTGATGGGGGCAAAAGATGTCTTCTTGTCTTTTTGAATCTTGATTACAGAACAAGAACAAGCTTGCTCAGAAATGCAGTAATCACCTCGCTTGTAACTAAAACACTAGAAATTTAGATTTACTACCTGTGCCTCTAATTCTGCTATTCTCTGTAAAGAGGCCTGTTCAATGACAGCACGACGTTTGCATTCTTCTTCAAGCAAACTTGTCATTTTGTACCTCAACTCAGCCATTTCTTGTGCTAGGTCCTCAGTTTCTTCCTTTGCCTTCAATTTTTCCTCTTTCAATTCCTCCTAATACCAATCCACATGTTAATCTCGGGATAGTGTACTCTGCTTAAAAATAAAATAATAAAATCTGCAGGGAATAAAATTCAACATAAATGCAAGTTCTATTTATCTGCATCCCATCAGAGAGGAATGTTCTGCATCACCATGAGAGAAAAAAACAGTACCTTATGCTGCTTTATAAGAATTTCGTATTCACTAATCTGATGTGACATACTCTCCATCAGGTCTTCCAAATTTGATTCCTGAGCCAAAGAGCTTGCCAGCTTTGAAAAGATGGAACACATGACTGCTCTGCTTGAAAATTATGATGATCGCATTAATTATAAAGATAACCATACTAACTAAACACAATCAAGAATGGTGTTTCTAAAGATAAGAATAACTAATCCAACACTAGGAAAACTGCTTAAATCATGTCTTATCCATCCTTTTAGTCTCCGCTTATAGGATTGAAATGAAGACCATATCATCATTCCCACATTTTGACACTAAAGTACAATTTGGTCCCATTCTTTGACAGGATGTGCTTTTTCTTACTCTTTTTTTTCTTTCGTCATTGTTATTTTTGAAGAGGTTTTGCAGTAGCTGACTAGAATAAATCTGAAAGTGGATTGCTTAGCACAGGCTTAACCATAACTTAAGCTTCACAAATTCAGTGCATATTGTGGTGCATGCATATAACAGAAATAGAAAACGTTCTAATTGTTTTCATAAAAATAGCAAAAGATCAGGTTACAACATAATTAAAATTTCAAAGGGCAGAAAACAGTATTAGACCAACTATTGTTGAGCATGTATACCAAAACAATCAATCTGCTCATCTGAGATAATCCAATCTTAAACTAATAATCATGATATCAAATATTAAGAAGGTAACAATTGATGTCTAGTGCATAAAGAAAAGAGAACAATTTCAGAATTCATTGTTTCAACCATTATCATCGTTAAGCTATTCAAAGAATTTGTAAAACAGAGATAATATTGAAATCAAAGACTAAAACTTTAAGAGGCAGAACAAAAAAATATCTGCACTCTAAAATCCAAGGAAAAAAGTACCTCATTTCTGTTGATATATTGTCTTTGTTCTCAAGTTCGCATAAGAATGACTGATCAAGGTGTGCTCTGTCCCTGTTTTCCAGGCAATCTTCAATTTTCTGAAGGAATAACCTACAACTGACTTCAGAATTAAAAAGCTTATCCATCAGTTTTGTATTTTCTTTTCCCAAAGACTCTATGACTTCTCCATCATCACCAATATGACTCTCAAGTTCCTTAATTAAACCAATCATCCTTGCATTTTCTTTAGTGGTTTCTTCCAGCAACTTTTTAACTTCAAAGCAAGTTTGCTCTAAAGTTATGATATCGAGCTTCATACTCTCTATTTCACATTGAGAATCTAATGTCAGAGCCGAAAATGATTCCTCCAGTTTCTCAATGCACAAAGCTGATTTTTGCAGTTCCAGTTCTTTGCTCTCAAGTTCCTTTTTCAACGATAAGCAGTCTGAATTGGATTTATTGAGTTCCTCCTCTAAATGGCCAACCTTTGCCTGTAAATTTTCCAATCCTCCCAATTTTAACTCAAGGTCATGCGCACGCTCTTCTAGACCATAAGTGACTGCATTCCTTGCATTTAGTTGATCCTGCAGGTAATCTGTGAGGGATGTCATTATTCAGTGAAGCAACATTTAACTGCATATGAGGTTCATTCAATAACGACAATTTTGCAAACATGTTTCCTATAAGATTGTTTATAAAAATGGTGTAGATTATATCATTCATATTAAAATTATTCCAAATTTTAGACCGGATTAAATTTCTTAAGGCCTGAATATTATTTTTCACAGTAGCAAGAAATAATAATCATGACCTATCTCCTGAAAGCAGTTCAATAACTCTCTTTCCAACTGCTGAATGTGCTTCCTGTCGTGAATATGAGCTTCAGATAATGAATTGACATGCTGTTCTAATCTCTGCATCATGTAAAGTCTAAGGTTAGATGTCTCAATTGATTTTTAATGAGATACACCTCTAATATCTTGTGAAAATAATTGCAATTTGTAAGACACGGGGTTGTTATGCTTGGTAATCCACAATCAAAACTATTACACTAAAAGCAATAAATATGGGCATCCTACAAAGTAGTAATCAAACCAATATTATTGCAGAGAAGTAAAACTGCAGGGCCTCCAGCAATTGCCTTCCCAATTAAACAAAACAAAAATCTAATTAAAAAAAATGAAAACCTCTAAATATCAAAAAGCATCTGCCCAAAAGAAGTTGAATGATTTGCTTATGTTACTTGATTAATCTAGGGCAGAACCTTGTTAAATCCACATTAGATGCTTACATTGCAATGTTCAATGGAGCAAAGGCAAAGTCAAATAAATATATTACCTTAATTAGTTCAAAGCTCTGAGATTGTGAATCTCTTAACTCATCCTTCTCTTTCCGTAGCTGCACTCAGAACCACAGAAAACAAAAGATCAAAGCCTTACTAATATATCAAGCCTGATTAAAAACCAGTAAAAACTTTTTGATACTAGCGAGCTTTGCCACAGAAAATCAACAGTTATTTTGTTTATGCCTTTAAGGAATGAAAATGGTTATAAAAAAAATATATTTATTAAATGCTTAAGCTGCAAATATGACAAGTCATGGCCAAACAGTAAATGCAGTAATAGTTTTGAAGACATAGTACACACACGCAGAAACCAGTATCACAGCATAACTTCTACAAATTCAGCAAATTTTAGGAATCCAGACTCTTGGAGTTGCTTTACGTTTTTGACCAAGAGAAAGAAAAAGGGTATTAATCTTACCTCTTTACATCTTAACTCAATCCGCAAAAGCTCATCAACGTCAAAAGAATTATCACTGTCACTCCTGGAACTTGTTGACATTTTAGCAGCCCAAACCTGAACAGGCACACTGACACCAAAAAGAATAGAAACGAAAAATATGAATGTCAGAATAAAATGATTAAAAACTTTGAAATTAACAAAATTTAAATCAACGGTTCAACCCGACATACAGAATGAATGACACAAACAAAGAACTTTAACATGCACAACGACCAACTCAAGGGACAATTCCAAAGCTCAAAATCAAAAAGACAGAAATAAGGGATTTGCACAGAAAATGAGACAGAGATGAGCCGAGTTTGAATGGAGCGTAAACCTGAACGAGAATTAAAAAGAAATCCCTGATCGATTGGAAATGGGAGATTAGGGCTTCTGACATATGAAAGCCAAAAGAATTGAAATTTTGAATTTGAAAGAAAAAGCAACAAATTTAAAAGGGTTTTGAGTCGGGTGGGGTCGAATTACACAGTGCTATACACAGCTAAGCCTAGTCATGAGCCTTGCGTTGTGAACAGGTTTTGCGTGTCGTTTTCTTTTATTTTAAAATAATTGTGTTAAAGGATGAAAGTTTTAATACGGTAAAATTTTGGATATAAGATTTTCTGTCTATGGTATTTTATTTTGTTTTATAAATTTTAGTCATTTATTTATGCGAGTCTCACATTTATTTATGCGGGATCTACGTGGAGTCAATATAAATAAATGGCTGAAATTTATAAGACTGAATAAAACAACATAAAATTAGACAGAAGATTTGGATTCACAATTTTAACATCAGGCATTAAATAAACCTTCTTGTGGTAGGTCATTAAAAATTAAGCTTTTATGTCCAAAAAAAAAGCTTTTAGATATCTTAAACAGAAAATCTCATCTCTAAAAACTACTACTACTAATTTATTTATTTATTTATTTATTTATTTATTTATTATTATTATTATTATTATTATTATTATTATTATTATTATTATATAAAGATATTTTAATCTTCTTATTTTGTTATAAGTTTGATTTTAATTTATATCTCATACTTAAATTTAAAATGTAAATAATGTTGTTAAATGTTCCTCCTCTCAATTTTAAGCCACATTAGAAAAGAGCAATGCTCTTAAGTCTTTTGAAGAAAACTATAAGAATTTTCTTATAGCATCCTGCAATTCTGTAGTTTATTTTATCATGTGAAAATTTGTAAATGCTTTTTTCAAAAGCCATTTTTATTAGGGATGGTAATTTTTGACTCATGGGTCTAAATTTAATTGTTTTCAATAGGTCAGTCAAAAAGTTAGGTCCAGGTTCAGACAAACTCAGGGTCTAATTATTTTAAGCAAAACAACATTGTTTTACTTAAAAAAGTTAGGTCTCAGGTAAGTTTAGATTTAGACAATTCAGACTCTATTCTAATTAAAAAAATAAATTATTCTATATTTTAATTTTTAAAAAGATTATTTTAAAAAACTTAACGAGGCTGGTCCATTGTCTTCCCTAATTTTTACTTTAATTTGCTGACCTCACTTGAAAACAAAAGAAAATAGTTCTCTTTTACAGTTCTAAATTCCTAACACCTTGGTTTAGTGCTATTTACTAGTATGCATGCTTCTTAAATTATTTTGATGTTTTGGAAAAGAAAGCTAGAGCTTAAAATCTTTGACATCATCATACTATATTTATAACCATGTCGATGTCTTAAGCCTAATTTATTACTTCTTATTGATTACTAAACCATTTTATATGGTTAATCACAAACAAGTCTAAAATACATTGATACCTCTTTATTGGCAAGTTTTCACATAAATTTGACTGTTATATTTAAGCTTACAAGTTTGTGGAGTTTGTTCAAAGAGAAAAATTAGCTTACTAATTATTTTTATAATTTCCTATAAAATTTTAGGGTTAATTATACAAAACCTTCTTGTGATTTGGATTTTTGTTTAACTTTAGTTCTTATTTTGAAAAAAATTATCATATACTCCATAAAATTTAATTTTTATTTTATTCATTTTACATTAGCTTTTTTAATAAAAAAAAGATGTCTAAAGATACAAGTAAAATAAAACTAGATTTTAGGGGGAATATATAATAATTTTTAAATTTTAAAGATTAAAGTAAAATATATATAAACCACAAGAATTTTAGTATAATTAATCTAAAATTTTACTACAATATTATAATTTAAAATTATTTCTTCTTGGTCAGTATAAGTTATTGTAATAACTCTTATCAATTACATTTGGCAGTTTTTGACAAAGACACATTTTTATAAACAATCAAATTATATAAACTCTTTAAATTGTTTTCTCCAATATGCCAACTCCATATAAGAGTTTAGTGTGGTTAACCTTATAAATAATAAGTACCATTTTTTTTATAAAAAAAAAGCCTAACTTGGTCGTCCAACTTAAGTGAGAGGTGCATAAAACTCTTGCAACTTTTTTTTGTCAAAGTAACCTTAAACTTTCAAAAATTTTCTCTTTTAATTATGACTTAACTAAGAGATTGAGTTTGTACAACACGTTTCACCTCTATGGCAATGTGTCAAGTTGTAGTAGCCTGTTAATATGTATTTACATTATTGTTATACAATTGCAACTTATTTCTTCAACTAAGGGAGTGTTTAAATGCAACGTTTAGTTTAATATGTAAACAAAATATTTTGATAAATCTAAAGGAAATTTTTTAAGTACCAAATGCTTATTATGTTTTGTAAGAATTTATGAACCTTAAGCATGAACTCATCATTTTGATAGTTACAAAATGGGGGGGGGGGGAAGATAGAGAGCCGAGGAGGCGGTTAATATTAAGGGCGGAGGAAGAGATTAGCCATAGTGGAATTAGGAAGGATACCTTCATGATGGAGGAGTAGAAAGGAGATTCTTATTGGCATGGTGTGGATAATTAGTCCACAATGATGAAAATTAGCAAATTTCCTATTTACCAGGGTTTCAATTTCTACTTAAATTGGGGTTTTTAGTTTTTATATAATCTAGTATTATTAAATTAGCAATTTAATGCCTAAATAGGAATTCATAAAGACGTTGGCAATTGAGGAGTGGAGGAAGACAAGAAATTTATGATAGAAGAGTGGGGGGAAGACTATTGTGAAAATAGTCATTCTTGTATGCATGTTGTGGACAGTAGACATTATTTTTGGAATGGTGTGGGTAATTGATCCATAGTGAAGTAACTTAGTGAATTTTCTAATTTTTAAGGCCTCAATTTCTGCTTAAATTAGGGATTTCAATTTCTGTAGGATCTATTATTATTAAATTGGTGATTTAATGTATAAAAAGGAATTTATGAAGATGTTGGCGACTGAGGAGTGGAAGAAGATAAGATATTCATGATAGAGGAGTAAGAGGAAGGCATTCGTAATAATAGCCATTTTAGTATACATGTTGTGGCCTTAGAAGATTAGGAGGAAAATCTTCATGACAGAGGAGATTCTCATTGGTATGTTGTGGCTAATTGATCCAAAGTGAAGTAAGTTAGCGATTTTCTTAATTTTTAGGGTTACACTTCTTGTATAAAATGGGATATTAGTTTTAACGAAAGATGTTCTTATTAGATTAGGAATTTACTACATAATTAGGGTTGAATAACTTGTTGCTCTTTTAATTCTTATGTTATGAGGATGTGATGTCCAATTGAAAAGGAAAATTTTTTCACTATACGAGATAAATTGATAGACTTATCTATTTCAATACATTGATGGTAGTAAAATATTAGTGGAAGGTATTATCCCTGACAAATTATATTCGTTTCATATTGTTGGGACTACTAAGTATAATTTGTATGACAGATTGAATAAAGTGTATTATAGGTAACCAAATAAACATGAAGAAGATGGGTTGATTAAGATTGTAGATGATTTAAAAATATGTGATTTGATTTATATTGTTAAAAATAATGAAACAGAGGAGGTTTATTTTGAAGGTGAGTATAAAAAGAGAAAGCATCAAAGATAATGTAGATAATGGTGATGATAAAGAGATCCCACAAATGCTGAAGAAGAAGATTACCATTACACAAAGGATGAAATACTTGTCATAGGAGTAAGTTATATAGATGATAGAGCAAACATTAAAAAAATTAAATTGTATTATTAAATGATAATCATGTAATGGTGTGCTTATTAAAGATGTGCATATTGAGATGTTTTGAATAATATCATGATGGTGAGCTTGTTATTTTGAATTTGGAGCATAATTTATACATCTTGAGCATGATGATGTTGTTGCTAGCATGATAATGTTAATACTGTGCATGGTGTGACTATTGAGCATAATATGCGTAATGTAGATAATGTGCATAATGCTTTTGCTAATGATAATGTGCCTAATGCTTTAATGATTAGATCTTGGAGGCTAGGGTAAAACTTAAAGTTAGCATATTGAAGCATATCAAAGTTAGCATATTGGAGCATATTAAGAAGATAGTGATGAAGAGGATGCATACACCAAGATTTCATGCTGCATTAGACAAGAATAAAAAAGAGAGCTTTAATTGCTTTATTAATTGGAATGGAGATAATATATATGAATTTGAGCATAGATTAGACAAGTTTTGTATGAGAATTAGTAGTCATACTTATACTTGTAGATATTAGGATTTAACATCGGTTCCATGTCCTTATACTGTGATTGCCATTTTCCATAACCACCAAAATCTTGATGACTATATTGAAAAATGGTATAGCAAGGAGAGGTACCTGCAAGCATACAAGTATTCCCTTAAGCCACTTTATGGACAAAGATTTTGGTCCCTATATGAAGCTATTAAGTCACTTGCAATAAGGAGAATGCCTAGTGAAACTAAAAAAAAAAGGAAGAAAGAGAAATTTAAGCAACCTAAAATAGGAAAAGCGACTGGACATGGAAGAAGCATGACTTGGACTAAATGTGGACAACAAGGGCATAACCAAAGATTATGCAAAAGTAAAAAAAATATAAGACATTTCTCATTAATTATGAAACTTATTTCTATATTACCATTTCTTCACTAACTAATTAATGTTTAAAATATATGTATAAGTACCAAGATCATCTAGTACCAATGCAAGGAGAAAACAAGACTTCAATTAACAAATTTAACATGTATTGCACTAACAAATGTTACACATGCAATAGATACCCGTGAAGATAAAAAAAGGCTACAAATAATTATTAGAGGAAAGGAAGAGGCAGAGTATAAGGAAGAGGTAGAGGCATTACTAGTGATAGGCACAGAAGGAGAAAGATGAGCATATATGAAGTACACTTCAATGAGTCAACTGGCTCAATTGAGTGTTATGCAAGTTAATTGAAATTTGGAATATGTTAATATTCGTATTTCAATTTTTGTTATAAGCAACGATGTTCATTTTCATGTTTAAGCAACATGAAGATAATGTTTAGATCATAAGGCATGCAGTTCAGAAAAATCCATTACTGCAAATTCTAATTCAAAAACGTAAATTGACTTTAAGCTAAAAGGATTGCACTGGAATGGTGGGAATGGTATCACTTTATCTGCCTTATGCAATAAGAGGAATGCAAACAGAAGAAGGCTTGGAGATCCAACCTCGATAGAAATTGAAACTTGATTTTTGAACTTGTAGTGAATTTTTCTTTATGAAGTTGCTCCATTTCGAACCTCTTTGAAATTTGACGTTGTAGTGAGCATGAGATTGTTTGAACTTTGAAGTCAAAAATTGAAGTTGTTAAAATGTTTATTATTGTGACATATTATAAGTTAGTGAAATGGAAGTTAGTTAAACGGTCGTTGGAGATGTTATAGTACTTATGCCATTTGGGAGTTGGTTAAGTGTTAAAATTGCCAGTTTAGAGTTGTTATAGATATCATGTTCATTTGATTTACCAACAATTAAATACAAGATGAGCTACAAATATCACTATAAAATCTAATAATATTTTTTTTCCTAATAAACATAATAAATTCTTAATCTAGCAAGACAGACCTAACATATTATCATGTCACAAAATTAAATTTTATGAAGTTCATATTCTTCAAATTTTCAATATTATAGTTATAAAAATAGCTACAAATATTACAACATATACTTAATAATTATATATCACCTTTTGTAATCTTCTTGTCTCAGATATTGTACATTTCAATGCTGCTTTCACTTATGGCAATCCAAATTGTGGCTCATGCACATTATCCATGCACATACTGTCTATCAACTTCTTATTCTCAAACTTTCACCTTTTATTCTCAAGTCTCCATTTATTTATAATGCATTTTACCTTTTCACCAAAATCTTCGCCCACCAATCTAAAAAAATTACATCCTCCTTCCTACAACAGTGTCGCAATAAATATTATTAATTATCGATAATAGTTATTGTAGCGCCCCATTCCCAGCTGACCCGCACTCGACATCGAGTGGGATATTCGAGTCCGAGCCAGTGGAAGTGGTGTGCTAGAGCGGTCGATTAATTCCGTTCGGTACAAATTTCAGTTAAATTTGAAATTCGATCGGGACAAGCATGCTATACAAATCAGAGTCACTAATCACAGTTGGTCGGCAATACATTTCTTTATGGAACAGTACATGCAA
>JANZLX010000007.1:11323281-11348878 GCA_025531955.1 Erythroxylum orinocense | reverse complement strand
ACGCGATCGCTCGGCCAGCGCGTCGCTCGGCCTCACCATTCACATACTACAGTTTAGTCGATCGGTTCTATCGATCGGCCATTTCAATATCAGTCAATTGATCGGTTCTAGCAATAGGTCTCAGTGAACACAATACACATTTAGTGCACAGTAAACAAACACATTAATCCCTAATGCGGTGCCGGGATGTTATAGTTATCTTACTAAATACTAATAAATTGATTATTAATAAGGAAAATACTTCATAGTTAAGGCATCAATAAAATTTTCTTCTAAGATTGTCACTGGTCCAACAAATAACCAAATGACTTCGACTTCCAAATTGACAAAAATCCTCCTCCAAGTATTGCCTTTTGCTACGACCCCTTCCAGTTAAATTTGAGGATTCAACATTCATTACAATTGACAAAATCCTACACAAATTAAAAATTAAAAACAAGGCTTAGGATGTTAAAAATCAGTATAACTTAATGCAACCAATATGAATTTAGTGTACTAAATATGTACTAACAGTCCATGAAATGAGGTTTGCTCCTATAACTTAAATTATGTTTGCTATAAACTGAAGTATAATAGGAGCAAAATAAATTGAGTATTATGCAAATCACTTATCAAAATAAACTTGTCTTCCATAATCTACATATCCTAATATAATATGTGTAGCATACAATTTGGTCTGATTTTCCTTTGCATAATTTGCATATCCTAATATATGTTAATTTCCACGATTATAGCGTATGAGCCTTAACTAAGATGTCATTTAATGTAGCATACAATCAAAGTGCTACCTCCCATAAGAAAGAATATGGTTATGTCAAAAAAAACCAAAATCATTAAATCAATTGCGTGATAAGGAACACAGATACTTACTTGTTGGAGACATGATCGACAAATTATGAAAGCATCGTGCAAGCATTTGGTGATGGCTAGGACTTCCACAGCAACTCCAATCTCTTTTGAAAAATACAATTCTCAATGGGACAAACTATAGAGAGACCATACATATGTATATATAGAAAGTGCAGCGGGGACCTAACCACAGATATTAACCTTAGGCCGACCCATCATAGGCCTTAAAGTTAGACTTATACCATTAATCACACTAATGATATAAAGTACTTAAGTGCCTGTTTGGTTCAGCTTTTGGAGACTCCAAAAGTACTTTTTTTTCCACCGTAAAAGCTATTTTTTGGAATATTGGACCATAGGCATCTCAATAGAGATCACATCATTAGCCTGTTTTTAATAAAACCAAAACTACAATTGATTGTAGCCCGTAAAATATATTTTACTATTCTCCCACATGGGCAAAATCAATTGTTTAAATTTATTTATTTATTGAAAAAAACTTTGAAAATGAATGTCAGGCTAATAAACTCAAATTTGTGCAATGTGGCCACATTTAATATATATATATATATATATGTTTACATACGTATGATCCGAGATGCAACACTTCAACAAGACTAAGCCCGATCAAAGTCAAATGACATTGAACTATGGCACCCGTTACAACCTTTATAGATATAACATCGATCCATAATTACATATATCGTTAACCTTGTCGACCAGTCATCAGTGCATAGTGTAGCATGAAAATATAACACATAAAGGTGATCTAATAATTAATGTAAAGGTGCTACTTTCAACGCAGTCCTTACAATTTCTCTTAAAATAGGCTTAAAGCAAGAGAAATTGTATAGTTTATTATGAACTATAATGTCTTGAACTCCAATATGGTGTCAACCACAGGCACGATGAGTGAAAAAGACACCGAGTTCTATAATAATGTCTGCAAACTCAAATATGGTGTTGACTAAGAGACATTCTGATCTAATAGAACATCGAGTCCAAAATTTTGTAACAGGTCTCTAACTCTAATATGGTGTCAATCACGAGACATGATGATATAAAAGGACATCAAGTTTTGAAATAGCAATTGATATATATACTAAATAGTAATAAGAGAATATTCAAATCAATTGCATTAAAATAACATAATCTATGCAAAATGAACATTCAAGTATTTAACAATAAAAATCTAACAAGACAAGGAAAGATCATATACATTTCAAAACTCCCACTAGTCAAGCACATCAAAAGAGCTTAAAAACCCCATGTCTTCAACATGCTTTTGGAACACTATAGGTCGAAGACCCTTAGTTAAGGGATCAACTTGTATGGACTCTGTAAGTATATGCTCGATGACCGTCTCTTTATTCTTCACTAGGTCTCTGACAGTCAGATACTTTAATTCCATGTGCTTAGAACCACTAGAAGTCTTGTTATTTTTAGTGTAAAACATTGTTGCACTATTATCACAATAGATTCTGAGAGGTCTAGTTATGGAATCCACAAAGCTAAGTCCGGTCACCAGGTTTCTCAAGCAAACAACATGAGTAGCAGCCACATAACAAGCAATAAATTCAGTCTGCATAGTAGAAGATGCAACCATAGTCTGCTTCTTACTCTTCTAAGATATTGCACCCCCAACCAACATAAAAATGTAACCAGAAGTTGATTTCATATCATTAGGGCACCCAGCTAGATCTGAGTCACTATACCCTATTATCTCTAAGTTGCCAACTCTTTTATACACAAGCATATACTCCTTGGTTTTCTGCGAGCATCTCATCACAAATACTTACTTGTTGAAGACATGATTGACAAATTATGAAAGCACCGCGTAAGCGTTTGGTGACGGATAGGACTTCTACAATAACTCCACTCTCTTTTGAAAAATACAGTTCTCAATGGGACAAATTGTAAGGAGCCCATACATATGTATATACAAGGAGTGCAGCGGAGACCTAGCCACATATATTAACCCTAGGCTTGCCCATCATATGCCTTAGAGTTAGACCTACAATCACACTAACGATATAAAGTGCTTAAGTCCAATAGGAATTACAATAATAGTGGATCATAGGCATCTCAATAGGGATCATATCATTAGTCTGTTTTTAATAAAACCAAAATTACAATTGATTGTAGCCCATAAAATATATTCTATCAGATTAATCCCATGATAAAGAACAAAAGTTATTATGGATAAAGAACATGGTTAATCTTCACCAGAAAAAAATTTAACAACTCATATTTCATATGTAAGCACTAATTTAACAAATCACGTATGTTTGGAATGTGACTACAATAATGGTTGATTTAGCAACAACCTAGCAATGGTGAGTTGGGGTTAGCGGAAAGCAAGCGATGAATTAGCAGGAACACAACGGATGAACCCACACAAAGCAACAAAACCCAGGTGAACTCTCTCAGGAAGCTACAAAACTCAGATTGCCAGTGTAATGTAGGAGATAGAGGTACCTTAATCGAATCAAGACACTATAGATGAAACCTAACGAGAAAGGAAAGCCTGATATTTACTGGAGAGATTTATACACATATGCAAATGCTGGAGATTGAGGGTAGAGAAAAATTTTGAAAGACACTGGTGTTGGAGAATTGAGCTACGAGTAATTTATTTAAGCGTATGTTGAGTTATAAACATCCTGTTACGTTTTTGTAGCAAAATAACAAAATTACCCTTCTCTTTCTCATTTTAAAAAACCCAACACCATCAAAGTAGAGCGTGTAGTGCAAAGTCAATCTCGCACTAAAATGCCCATGTTGATGATCAATGCCTGATATGGTAAAACGAACATCCAACTAACTGGCCAGTCGCATGTTGCCACTTAAGACAGAGAGTCGCTAACTGCCAGCTTCCGTAACAAGTGCAAGCTGAGAAAAAGTTCTAGTGGGCCTAACAACGTAACTACTACAAACATTGCACTAAATTAAGTTGCCTTGCTTGTCTTAAGAGGTTGAATCCCAAAGTCTTGGTCGAACTAGGCACGCGATAAACATATTGCTAGTCATGACAATTATGTGTTAAGATGCCAACATTCTCGTTGTTCTCTAACAAGTGGCCTAAATCTAATTGGCGGTGGAGCGCTCCTAAAAAGCATTGAGTCCTTGTCCTTGAGATTAGAAATTTAATTGATTATGTTTAATAATTGTAAGGATGGCAAAGTCGTGTAAGACTACGTATTATGCCTAGCATGACACTTTAAGTGAAAATCGTTTTTAATTAGATTATGATGAGATATGGTATCTTCAAGCTTCTTGCGCTGGTATTTTCTCTCTGAACTAAATCCTTACAAGCAAGACTAGTTGAAGTGGTCCATATACAATGACCCTTCTACTTGGACTTGGTAGGTTGGATTTTCTTGGATTACATTGGTGGCTTAAGTATGGAGGTTGAGAAGAAAAGGAAGTAAGTGAGATGGGTTGTCATGTTTTATGGTAGGTGACTAAACAACCACCTTCAGCTCACTCACATGCAAGCTTTGTGCATATTATAAAATTGTTTTGCCTTCTATCTGCCTCTCCCATTACTTTACACAACGCTTCAATTTTTCAACTCCTTGCTCATTTCTCTTTGATCCCAAGTAAAAATGATGACCCAATTACAAAGACTAACTTGTCTTTGTGGAAAGTACTGTTCAGTTCTGATTTTTAGTAACATAACTTTCAATTACAGTGTTGGGGCTTTCCAGGCTTTATAGATTGGTATGCCTGAAAGCTTAAAACAAATAAGACTTATTGTTTAACTACAGTGAAAAGAGAAAAAGTAAAGTTGGAAAACCATATAGGAAATGGAGTCATTGAAACAAGTTGTAACACCGAGTTCAATATTTGACTAAGTTAAAGAGGCCATCAGGATGAATACCTTTTGAGTGGTTTTTACTTTTGAATGTGTAAAGAATTAATGAATCTGTACACTCTGGAAGCTTTGTTTCTGACCTTTGTGGAAGGAGTAGAGAATTCAGTTGGAGATCATACTCACAAGCGCTTCATGCTTGTGGTTGCTTGCCATCCACCATGAATTGAACCCAACAAGCCCATTGCTTTCTTCTTCTGCAGAAGCAGGAAGATTAAGGTCAAGGAGGTCCCTGATTGCAGGATTTGGTTCTTGATTTGTGATGTTGTTCCTAGCCTCAGAGGTCCCAACTAAATGAGACCTCTTGTGTCCCCCCAGTGCTTGTCCTGACGGGAACACTTTAAAACAAATTGGGCACTCATGCCCTTTACTTTTCTTTGCCCCATAAATTATCTCCGGCTTCTTGTCACAATCAGTGGTCGAGTTAACAGTTGGACTACCTTTTTTGGTAAGCTTACTATCGGCTGTTGGTTCTGGAGAGACTTCCGTGTCAATGCTAGTTTCACTGCTGTCAATTTTGGAAGCAAAGCAACCTTTGATCTTCTTGTGGCTAGCTCTGTGGCCTCCTAGAGCTTGGTACGAGTGAAAGACCTTGTTGCAAGTGGCACACTCGAATTTGCTACCTTTAACAGGGCTCTTGTAAGCTTCAGAATCCAGAGCATCAGTTGTTGGCTTCAACTCTGTATCAAGATAATCACATAACTTTCTTTTGCCTAAATTACACTTACTGAGCACAGTTTCAGCTTGAGCTAATCCAAATTCCTTTGAACTAGCTACCAATTCTATAGCAGATTCATCATCTATTTGAGACTTACTAATTCTGTCATTCTTGATCGACCCTTTCCGAGAAAAGTTAGAAGCAGAGAGTTCTGATTTGCCGTTCTCCAAATTCTTGTCACTAGACGTCTTCACTTTCATGGTCTCGCTACCGTTGAAAGTAGAAGTCTTGCCCTCGACTCTGGAATTTGCTCGATTGGGTTCTAAGAAAGCAGAATTGTTATCAGAAGACTCACCAACAGAATTCAAGCCACCCCATTGACCAACATCCTTGGAAAGCATCATCAAGCACATGGCCACTTCTTCTTGTTCTTGCTCAATCTCAGAAGCAGAAGAGGAAGCGTTATTAGCAAACGACAGAGAGGAAGAATTTGCAGTGCTCAAATACTTTGTTCTTCTTTTCGATCTCTTTCTTCGATTAGGAGCGGCAGTTTCATTGTCAGATTGGCTATCCACGACCAGTTTCTGGTTGTTGGCACTGGTCCAAGAATCTTGCTGCTCTTCTAAGCTATTGTTGTTAGACAATCTTTCTCTCTCTACTGAGTGACACTTCATGTGACCAAACAAAGCCTTCCAAGATTGGAAAACCTTGCCACACTCCTTGCATATCTTGTCAAATGCTGAGCTATCTTCACCAGCATGATCTTCCGATCTCCATGTCTTCTTTGGCTTCTCCCTAAGGCCATAACCAGAAGCTTCAGTACCAGGGTTATTGCTGTTAGTGTTAGCTCCTCCATCATTGTTGGTGAGAGGTGGGAGCTTTTTCTTGGTGATCTTGGTACCATCAGTTAGAGCTGAAACGTCATTAATCATGTGAGATCTCATGTGACCACCCAAGGATCTACCACAAGGAAAGCTCTTGCTGCAGAACCTACATACATGCTTAAACTCTTGGTCCTCTGCCATGGATTTCAACCCCAGAATTGAGGGAAGAGCAAAAAACGGATCAATTGAAGCAGAGGACCGGTGTGAGAAAACAACGACAGGATGATCAAAAAAGCCAAGTGACAGCTAAAACAAGTAGACTAAATCCTGTCGGATGGCAAATTTTCTTGCTTTCTGAGCTGCCCATCTCCCAATATAGATTGTATAAAACTCAAGTGCAAGAACAAGATCTAGATGCACAGAAAAGCAAGCAAAAAGAGAGAGGGGTTGAAGTGAATGTGTAGCAGCCAGCTCCTTGACTTGTTGGGAAACGGAAAAAGATGACAATTAGAAGAGAAGGTGGTGGGTCTGGTTGTTGCCTTTGTTTGGTAATGATGACCAGTGAACAATGCAAAGAAAGCATAAACACAGAGAGGGAGAGAGAAAAGGAAGCGAGAATAGAAAAGAGTTCACCAAGTCTATTCAGGAGGAGAAATCCATGCATGGAAGCAAGGGTTAAAAGAGAGAGAGTGAGAGAGAGTAGTGGAAGCAGCACGTGTACTGAAATTGACCATTAATCCAATGGCTAATACGAGCCTAACTTGGGCAGCCCCTCCGGCTTTAAAACCCAGTTAACTACCAACCAACCAACCAACCAACTGCCCTCACCCTTTTTCTTCTTGTTTTTTCCAAACTATTCCTTTCTTTGTCTTGGCATCAAGGAAGGAATAGCTGATCCAAGTCTCCATCTTTCCCTCATAGATACTTATGCATCCAAGTAAAACTTTCATTTTGCCTCAGCTGCACCTACATTTTCATTTCTCATGATATATATATATATATATATATATATATAAATTTAATAAATAATTTTATTAGAAATATCTATACCTTTTACAATTATATTATCAATGTTCGAATAAGCATTTTATAGATGAACTTCACATCCTAACAAAACCAATTAAGACTAACCCTTTGAACGAGATCAATTTGCCCGTGCCTGTTTTTATGTGCCACTTTGTGTCCTTCTCCATCTATCCATTTATTTTGATTGAAAATTTGAGATTAATTTACTCGTGTCTCTTTCTATATTCTACTATGCGCTCTTCTTCATTTATTTATCTATTAACATTTAATAGATAAATAAATGAGAAAGAGACGCAGAAGGCACAAGTAACACACGAAAACTGAAATCAGCAACCCTGTATCCGCCTTTGATCCCACCCAATTCTGCCTGCACTAGATCCTATGCACAGGTTCAATAAATGATCAAATTGGCCAAAATACGGTAGAGTGCGCAAGTTGTGAGAAGACATTGCTCAGGATATTAATTGAGTTGACTTGGGCATCTGCAATATTCCAAGATAACACAAGCTGTCTTTTTCTTAAAGACTTGATTTATATTGCAAATGGAGGTGCTTTGGATGTTGGCTCCTCTAGTTTCGGTTATACACAAGAAGCCGGCGATGATGATGAGCAAGCCGGCTTTTCTTGCTCATCCCGTAACCCGCATGTCTTATTAGCAAAACTTGTGAATCTTTATATCTTCCTCGCGAGAAAATTCCTGCATCTGTGCCCTTCTTGCCGGCATTCTCGTACAATGTTAAGCTGTTTGTTGTCTCTGGTTTTCTTCCACCTGTTGTTTGTTTTGAAGAACACGGGCTGAGACAGATCATACATGTCTCATTCCCAAAACTTACGCCGAATGAGATAACTTTTCTATGCATCCTGTAATTGCTTAAATCCATTCAATTAACTCAAATTTTAGTGTTTAAAAATTGTTAAAACATTGAACTATAGGTTAGACAAATATTATATTTGCCTTCTTCTTATTAAATATTTCTAATTTTTGTGTGCATGTGCTTGTGCATGCTCATTATATGTTGGTTATAGTGGCCAGCGAGACTTTATATCAGTACTATGCATTGTCTCAGTCAATTATTGATAAACTACTTCAGCTGCATGATTAGTAATTTAGATCCTAGGTGGGATTGTTGATCAAAGAATAATAGTGATTTGGTAAAGAATAAATTCATTGAAGGCAGGTTACTGAACTCTAAGCTTCTAAATGAAGAGTACTGAGAGTAGCATCCCAGTACTGTTATGTGATCAGAGACATGCCAGCCTGAATAACCATCTCCTTTATGTATATAATATATTTAGGTTGGAAAAAGGGGTTGGTTTAAGAATTATAAAACCACCGTTAACCCTAAAACCAGCTAAATATCCTATATTGCAATAATGTATAATTGTATCTTCAATTAGCAGGATGTCAACTTTGGGCATGATTGATAAACTACCAAGAAGAGGCTTACAACTATTGGACAATGGAACACCACAAAAGCCGAAATAGAAAATCTGTACGAGACTTGCATAGATTTGGCAACAGAAGCGTTCACTTGTGACTTGTGAGTGAAGGTAAGGACGATGGTGCTGGCCAAAAGTGATTGCTCAAATGGACAAGTAGTCGACTTAAGAAAAAGATTTTTGACACCTCTTTTTTTGCTTGCACCATACTTTGTGGCATGTTATATCAAGACGAAGACTAAGATCTATGGATGCCCTGCTTTGGCTTTGGCTTTGCGTTGTATCTTTCTATTATAACAGTATCATCACCATCCAATGACCAATCTTGGAACCACCTTTTTTTTTTTTTTTTTGACCGTAGAGGCCACTGAGCTTGTCCAGTTCTTGCTATCTTTTTATAACTTTTCCATCACATCAATTTCTTCCTTGTCACAACCCATGGAAAAATTTCCATTGGCTTTCTCATGTCCATTCACCATTCTCCCTTTAGATTACCGCTATTGTCAAAGAACAAATAGAAATATTTAGCATCAAGTTGGGTTTTGTTGATGTGCTTGGAGGACCACTAGCAATAACCGATGGAAAGAGTGGTTTATGGAATAACTAATCGTACGTGTTCAAAGAGTTGTTTATGTAATAACTAATCGTACGTGTTCAATAATTTTTGTTGCCTGAACACTAAATATCATCTTAGAACAATTTGTTTAATGGAAACCAACAGCTAGCAGAAGTCTACAACCTATACCCAGTTGGCGACTGGAGGAGTGGAAAGTATGAACAAAATGTTGGTTGTATGAGCCATGTGGCTTCCCTTAACCTGCAAAGGCTTACCCAATTTGTTAGAATGCATCATTTGGGAGACAATCTTCCTTTGCTTAATGTATCAGCCATGGTTTTCACCGACATCTATAATATAATATTCAAAAGATGATTAAAGAGTTCATAATTAGCAGATTATGAAGCTATGATAACACCATGCATGCCCTTTTCTGATTGGACCATTCTTACTCTTTAGAGCTTTTCGTAGCTCTAAGTCAGGTAACCTAACCAGTTAGCTGCACAATCATCAAACAAGTATGAGTTCATACAACAGTTCAGGAGTAGAGAAGAGCTGGGATGAGCGGCAAAGTACATGTTTCCTAGCCCAAAACACGTTTCCCTTAATTCATGGATTTATTTCGTGCAAATGTATGTATGTGTTAGAAAACAAATATATTAAAGAAGAGAGTTGATAAGTAAAAAATTTCTGTTTTCCACAATGAAATTACAGTTCATTTCCCAACACCCACAAGTAAAAATGTCAATTAATGAGTGCCTCACTAGCTAGAGCAGATTAAACTCCACATCTCCAACATTATACCCTATTCAATAAAGTTGCATGTAGGTGGGTAATGATGGTGCATGTGTTGGTGAGAAAGTTTGCACCAGCAATGCTTGGAGAGTACTCCTTATTGTAAATGAAAGATCGAGGAGAGCAAGGGAAAGACTATGTTCAGAAGAATTAAGATGCACCCTTAGATCTATGGGACCCATCTTTTACTTAGGTCAGTTGAATGGAAGAGGTGGTTTAAAGTCAGTATACCAGCACTTTAACTTTAGTGTACATTTGTTGGTTTTCGTTGGCTAAGTTGTATATTTGCAAATTCCTTGTATAAAGCACCGCCATGTGAGTGTTAGGATCAAAAGATTGTTTGATAAAGAGAAGGTTTGCTTTCCACTCCACTTTGGAGCCCATAATTTTATATCTCATTCAATCTCTAAATTCATATCCTTTGCCTGTTGTTCAGTATTCCGAACTCTCATGCTTAAACACCGACACAAAGCTTTGATGCAAAAATAAGAACTGAGTCATTTTAGTGCTGCTTATACCCATTCTTATCCACAAACAGGACTTCTTGTTTTAAGCCAAATGGAACCTAAACTTTTAGATCTGAGAATAACTTTGATATGATCACTCCCAAAATAATCCACCAACTTGGCATGTAAATCTATTGCCTAGAGTTAAGCATCAATTCTCTAGATGCCAACATCTCATATTGTGTCCCTTTAGGGGTGATTTAGGAGGTTCCTGAGAATTTCCTGAATTGCTTCTATGTGTAGGAAGATCTTGAACTAAAATTCTTTTGAAAACTTCTCAAGTAATTTTAAATGTCAAAGGCCGGAATTCGTTAGGAGGATAACAACTTAAACCATAAAAAATATAAATGCTGTTGCAAAAGGAAATCACTTTTGCATATATCATTCACTACTCATGCTAGATTGAGGCTAGTATATCCTCACTTTCTTTTTGAACTAGTGTATACTACTAGCATATGCTACTATCTTGGCACTTGTTCATTGTTTCTTACTTAAAGATGCATTCTTTTTCTTAACTCCCATTGTCAAAGGTAAGGATAAAGGTGTTGCTTCACACAGAAAAGCAACTTCTCAAGATCTTGATCAAGTTGATATCAGTAATAATCAACCACAATTATTGTCGGTTGAAGCATAGCTTCACGTTTAAGGTCTTCAATACATCTTTTCAAGATAAGACAGCGTTGCTATATGATAACCAGGAAGAATGAGCATGCAGAATTGGAGGGTGGTATACACTTTTGTCAAAATTGCAGCAGTAACTATGCCGGCATACTCATGTCCTATACAGTAATCAGTAAGCAACACGATAATGAAGAGAAGTACCAGAAAAATTTAGTATTTTCAATTTTGATATGAGAGAAACAAAGCAGTGTGAACATTTAACTGTCATTGCTTAGTTTTGCTCAAACTTAAAAGATAGGACTAGGCTTCTATTATTGAGAAAACGAATAGTTAAAGCTAAGTGTCTTAGGCTTTTGGCGAGCGAAGCACTATGCCTTGTAGGCAGTGCACTATCTTATATCCACCACCACAAGTTGTAGAGAAGCTTAGTGTTGTGCCACTACAATCATATCCATAATGGAAGAGCATCTCATGGCTTGTAAGTAAGCCTAAGCAGATAATAGTTTGTCAATTGTAACCTTTAAATTCCAAAATAGAAAATAATAGACGTCAAGAGATTTGTTGTTTGAAGACTTTACATTCCTGCTGTTTTTGCTGATAAGAAAGGTGGGGTAGTGAAAATCAACCGTTTCGGCTGCCTAAATTCATAACGCCTTTTTAAAAAGATACTGTCTTGCAACACCAGTCGTTTGAAGAGACCAACTTGAAAAAAAGAGAATCTAGAATTGAAAAATAGACAAAGGCATGAGAAATGAACTATGAATGAAGAACTAGTAAGAGGCAAAGCACGAAAGAGGCCAACTAAAAACACCACTACTATGAGCAAATGGACTAAAAGTTTACATTCAAGGGCCAAGAAAGGTATCTTCTCTAGACAAGGGATGAGCAGCCAATTCATATGCAAGACTGCAAATGGCGTTCAATAAGCCAACAGAGAATCTAACATTGGCATCTATAAAGCAACAATTTGGTCATATTTTAAACGAGAAGATGCGGCATAATGATGCTTTATACCGCAGCTGCAGGAGGAGCTAATGGATCTCCAACTGTCAAATCTACCACTGCCCTTCCCAACTTTGAATATGGGCCCAATCTGCATGAGGTAAGTGAAAATTAGCATAAAGTTGGCATAATTTCAGATATACACACAAGGTTTTTAATAGCTTTTAAGGATAAAAACAAGTGTGACAATGGAACAGAGAGCCTATCAATGCGCAACTCAAATATTTGCATCTCTGTGCAGGTTGTAATGTATAAAGAACTACAGTAGACTTGGTATCAAGTACAACAACAACTTCCAAAAGAAGAATGAGTGAAGCTCAACAACTGGACAACATTTAGTCACCAAAATTGTGCTTAACAGATGCTTAAGAACTTAGCTTCTGGAAAAATTATAAAAGAATAATGTGGCAAAGCTTTCTTAGACATATAGCAGAGATATCAAAATGAGCAAGCACGTAGGATGATGTTCTGTTACTTACAGTAGAGACTGTCATAGAGCAATACCCTCATCATGGACTTTCGAACTTAGTATCATTTGAATCAATTTGCTTATCAAACTTCTTCTTCCATTTTGCTTCAAACTCTTGAAACCCTTCCATCTAAAGAAAATTTCAACCTGTTTCTAATAAAAAACTTTGCTGAGGTTTGAAGTACAAGCAAGGACAAAGCAGGTTGCAAATTCCCTGCAGAAATTGACCCGTGGAAATTGGACTGTCATACGGAGATATATTCTGAAGCACTTTGTAGTCCTCCAGCAGACTTAGAGGAACCTGTAACTCACAAGCACAACATTATAGCCATACAAAACCTACCATCCACATCCTGCAGGTAATGTGATTACTTGGTGCAGCGTGAAAAGAAAACACATAAACCTACCCATAAGAAGCCACGTAGTTGGTAACTTGCCCAGCTATTAATCAATCATTTTTTCAGGTACATTAGGAAGTTGCTTAAAGGCTCCACCAATATTTGAAGCCTGCTTTGCAATTAGGCCACAAATTTGTCATTATCTATAAATCAATCTTTACGACTAGAAAAGTCCATCATAAGATCTTATGCATTAACTTCCAAAACAGAAAGCTAAGATATGATACATTTATAATTAATTAAAGATTTTCTATTAATGAAATAAAATGTGAAGAGGAATATTGAAATAAGAATAAAAGATTTTCTATTCTAAAAAATTAGAGTAATATTGAAGTAACATTTATAATGAATTAAAGTATTAATTTATGTAATTGAACAAATAGCAAACTTCTTACTTTTATGTCAAAAGAATTATAACAAATTTAGAATAGATATTGTTTTTTTTTGGAATGTAAGTAAAGTTCATTCAAAAGGTGGAAATTACAAAATGTATGAGGTCACATCTTCGAAAACGGAGCTCAAAGTAATGAAGAAAGTGCACATTGGATATATCTGACAACATTGTATTCTAAATGTTCATTTGAAATCTAATAACATTGGATAAAAGTAGATGATTAGCATTAATCATGGTGGTCATCCTTAGTTTGAGCAGTAAATGATTATATCCACATTCTTTGAACTCTTTAACCTTACCGAAAATTTTATTATTTCTCATCCTGCAAATGTAGTGTACCAATATAGCAAACCCAGTTTTGAATAACCTTGGATCTTCTTTATTAATCCATCTCAGATTGCCAACCCAATCAAAGTATTCATCTGACTAAGATGACTGTCTTATAACTAGATATTGAGAAAAGCACTCCATAGTAGTTTGGTTTGAGAACATTTGAAAAAAAAAATGGTCTATGGTTTCAATTTCTCCATGGCATAAAGGGCAATTGGTGTCTAGAGTTTGGAACTTAATTATATTTCTAGTTTCCAATTTCTATAAAGCAACTAACCATAAGATGAAAAAGAAAGTTGGAGTAATACATGATCCTCATATCAATCTGTAAAATGGAAATCAGACTACAGGACCTAGCAACAACTCTTTGCATGACTGAGCCATAAGTTTGTGCGACTTGTGTAGTTCCAATATAATCTTATCTTCTTGAGTACTTAGAAGATATGAAGGCCATTAATTAACAATAGAATTGACTCTTCTACACATATGGAACGGTTAGTGCCACGTGTTATTTCGGATCAGAATTTGGACTTTAGTATCTTTAGGATAGATCCTCTTAAGGTTGTAAAGAGGTTAGTGTCACATAAAGGCCCTAAGACATGCCAATTTTCAAACCAAAAAGTTGTGTTCTTCCCATTGCCAACTGGATGCTTGATATAAGGATGCATAAAGGATTTCATATATAAGATTTGTTGAAAAATGTAAGATTGCAAAGTAGTTTAAGTGATAGACCAAATACTTTTCTATTTGATGTGAAACATGTGAACCCATTTTACCCAAAGGCTTTCTTTGTCCCAACATAACCTCCACAATCTTTTTGCCAACAAAATTTTTCTCATTTTACTAGTTGAGTTGATTCCCAAACCTCCATATTGCTTAGGAAGATATAAGACACTCCATTTAACTTTAGATAGTTTTCCCCCACTAGAATTATGTCCATTCCAGATGAAGACTCCAACACTTCTATCAATTTTCTTCAGGATTGCTTTAGGAATAGCTAGATGTGATAACCAGTAGATATGCAAATTATTAAGAATGGAGATGACTAACTATACTTTACCTTCATAAGATAAGACTATATTATTCTATTAAGAGAGTCTCCTATTGACTTTCGTTAAGCCTTAAAAAAAAAACTTCCTTAAGCTTCTTTGTAGAAATAGGGACACCTAAATAATTGAGAGGTAGATGGTGTACTCTAAGTCCAATATTTAATATCACACTCCTCAAATTTCCACAATTTTGTTTAGAAAGATAAGTTGCACTTTTACCTGGACTAAATTTGAGCCTAGAGACATCATGAAATATCTGCAAAGCTTTCAAAAGTGTTCCCATAGAACTAGAATTACTACCACATAGTATAAATAAATCATCTATAAATGAGAGTTGAGTAATCCTAAGACCACTACATCTATAATGGACTTTGAATTCAGAATTCTCCTCTACACACATTTATATAATCCTTTGCAATACTTTTATAGCAATGGCGAAAAGATAGGGAGAGAGAGGATTATTTGATTCCTCTAGCAGCTGTATAAAGATGAGAAGGTTCTCCATTCATCAATATTGAGTAAGAAACAAATGTTAGACACAAATGGATCCATTGAATAAACTTAGATGAATATCCAAAAACCTACAGAGAGTAAATAAGGAATCTCCATTTAATAGTATCATGAGTTTTGGTGAAATCAATCTTGAGTGCACAACTCCGGATATGCTTTTTAGTATTGTAATCTTTGAACAGTTCCTAACCTAACAGGATGTTATCACCCATGCTTCTTCCTAGGATATAAGCACCCTGACTTAAATAGATTAAGCCATGTAAAATAACTTTCAACATGTTGGCAAGAATTTTGACAATAATCTTATATATCACATCACAACATGCAATAGGCTTGTAATCATTTAAGCATTTGGGACTAGGGACTTTGAAAGCCAAGAATAAATCAGTTTTATTCATTTTAATAAGTAGTCTACCAATTCTGAAGAATTCTTGAATAGTCCTTACTATTAGAGTTTGTAAAACAAACCATTTCTCTTGGAAGAACCTTGCATTGAAAACATTCGTTCCAGGGACTTTGTTGGGTAAAATGAAAACAATACTCCTCTCATCTTCTTAGAGGTCACTTCTTTGAGCAATTCAGACTGTTGATTATGCCTTATAGAACTTGCCAATCTATGGAGCAAAATGTAAGGAAGATTAGTTGAGTATATAGTTACCCCATTTATTTGTTTGAAATGCCTTTTTGCTGCCCCTTTCAACTCCTTTTAATCATGAATTAATCTACCATTAACATCAAAGGATATTACTTTGTTTTTATTTCTCCTGCCCTAAATCACATTATAGAAATACTTGGTATTTCTATCTCCATGCTACATCCATTGGACTCTTCATTTTTGCTTTAGTTAAGAATTGTATGCCTCTAGAGCTTGTAAGTATGTGTTGAGATCTGACCTTTCTTCCTCAATGAGTACATGATCTAAGGGGTTGGCCATTAAGGGCTTTAAGTGGAAGCAAGTTGTTTCATAATATGCACCTTCTCTATCCTCATAAGATCAAGAGACTCTTTGAGAAGTTTAACATAACCAATCTTGATAGTTTTCTGTAATTGCACACATTAGGATACTTTAGAGCCATTGATAAGAGTGTGATATGAGATTAGGGGTTCTTTAAACTCATCATAGCTTTTATGCATTATAGTGAGCCAATGATCATTAACTAAACAATCGTCCAATTTCCTCTGTACTAGACCATTGTCTTTTTGGTGGTTACTCCATATAAAAATATGAACTCGAAAGTTGAGATCAACTAGCCTAAGCTTAGTAATTAACTCTGTAAGTTCTCTAGTATCTACATGTGTTATTCTTCATCTTCCATTGGATTAAGTTAAAGTTCGTAAGCAATTAAAGTTTAATGTGAGCATCCAAGAACCTGAGATGCTAAAGTCAATAGCTTGTAAGTCTTTCCATAATGTTGCCCTCTGAAATTCCCAATTTGTTGCATATATAACTGTAATTAAAACTGGACACATGTCAGCTTTAATAGTGATCTCACAATATAGCAGCTAGTCAATATAAAACCAATTTGTTAATATCAAGTGAGTTGGATCAACTGTCACCAAGATCCTACCATTCAAATGTTTGGAATGATTATTAAGAGCCTACCATTCAGAAGGGAGAAATGTAATCCTATTTGAAATGCATCCTCTTTTATTTTGGTTTCCACCAAACCAAAAAAAATCGATTGTTTATAAACTAAGTAATCCTTTAAAGCTAACAATTTATTAGAGCAATTCAATCCTCTCACATCCCATATGGTGCAAATCATTTGGAATGCTTAATATTGGTTTTCCTCTTGGATCTAAGTTTACTAGATCCACCTTTTTGCCACTTTTCAAGCTCTTTCTTATTTCCATCTCCATCACCACCAATGCATATTGTTGGGATCACATTTTTTAGATTTATTTCCTCATTGTTCACCTGTTTTGCTTTAGTGATTATCATCTCCATAGACCGCTGAGAATTCACATCAATCTCACCTTCCTCACTTGCATGTTGTTGCAAGTTTACACTTGTAGTAACTAGTGGAGAGTGTAGCTGAGGATGAGTGTCTATAGTAGCTTCTTTAGCTAGTTATGAGTTTCCTTATGGCCCTATACACTTGATGTTTGCATGAATTTCTTCCCACTATCCTGGATTTTTCTACTTATCCCATGGACTAGCCATTGCTTGCACCACCTCATCTTGTTTAGAAACTTGTTGTTGGGTAAACACATTATTTTCCTGAAGTTCATCAACTTGTTGGGTACTTTTTGAAATCTTTGGGGTTGGATGTTTTACTTTTTTGCTCTCTCCTTCCTTGTGGATTCGTTTAGGAACCCATACCTTGGTTTTCTCCTTTGTATAAGAATAGATAATATTATTAATCATAATAATTATTAGGATCAACATTATCTTAACAACTATTGACTATTTCAATATAAAAAAATTTGTTAGCGAAGAGTCGAGATTAACATCAACGTCCTCCTTAACCCTCATTTTGTAACTTAGTTATACTAAATATACAATTCAACTTGACAAAAGTATTATTTCATAATGACTTGTTTAGAATATCTTCATAACTTACTTTTCAAATTTACAATATTTTAATTTGAACTTGTTCTTCTTGATTAGGTCTTTTAAGAAATGGAACCTTATCTCAATAACTCAATATGCTTACTTTTTTCATGTGCAATTGGATTATTAATTAAATTTAATGTTGAATTATTATCATCGAATATCTTTAAAATGGTTGTAACTAAATTATGATACCAAAATATAATACATACTAAATACAAATAAATCAAACTAATTCAACTACTAATCAGGACGACATTTTTTTCTTATTTTTCTTTTAAAATTTTGCACTAAACAAATGCAACAAAAACATTGCCTGAATAAATTATTCAAGTGCTTATTTATTAAATAATAGATAAATAATAATTTATAACAAATTACAATGTTAAAATATTCAAACAAATTATTCTAAATTTAAATTACATAAAGGTAATAATTACTACCTTTAATATTAGAAAAATAATAGCTTATAAGAAATAAAAAGATCAAAACATACAAATAAATTATTATAAAATTTGCATAAAAGCGGTAATTTCCACCTTTGAACATTAACTATATATGTTTTGTGTGAATTTTTTTACATTAATCAAACAACAGAGAAAAGACAAATCAATAAAGAGGAAGCAACTAAACCCAAAGCCAACAGGCTTTACCTCATACACCCAGACCTAGACCTCCTCAGAATTAATAAAAGAAGAAGAAACATCACAAAAAATAACAGAAGAAATATTACTTGGCAATAAGTGCCAAGTGAAGCGATCTACATATAACCAAGCTACCCTTGCCAAAGAATGAGCGGCTCTATTAGCATTTCAAGAAGTCCACAGGAAGGACAGATGTTGGACGTAAGACTTCAACTCCTGGAAATTAGCAAATACTAAACCAACTTCAGAAAAATTAGAAGAGCCATAATTAATCCCATCGATTACCTCTAAACAATCTAATTTTAAAATAACATTATCCAAATTAAGGCTTTTGATCCAGGCTAAAGCTTCTCTAATGGAAATGACTTATGCTAGAGTGGCATTAGATCAAAAGGGAATATGCCCCGAAAAACCCAAGATAAAGTTACCATGATGGTCCCGAAGAATAGCCCCAAAACTTGACTTGTTCCCTCTTGTAACAAACGAAGCATCAACATTGCATTTGACCCAATCATTCGAAGGTTTCTTCCAACATAAAGTACGACTTAGCTTGTTAGAAACAACCTGCACTTGAGCAAATGTAGTTTTCGCTTCTTTCCAATCTCTAAGATAGTCATCCGCAAATGAAACAATAGTATTCGATGGAGTATCTTTTTGTTTCCAGCAAAAGAGATTCCGATGAAACCAAAGACTTCAGCAGATAATGAGGGCTCTATCTCTAAGATCCAAATTATTGCCACATAACCAAGAGATAATACAATCCTTAATAACAACACCAAATAAAACAATACCTGAAGACATCCATGTGTTTCTAGTATGAGGGCAAGTAAGGAAAACATGATCCATCATCTCCATTACACCACAACGTGAACAAGAAGGATCCAAAGTAACACCATGCGTCAGGATGCACTGCTTGCAAGGAACAAAGTCACGCAAGATTCACCAAGTAAACTCTTTAATCTTTGGTGGGAGATGAGCACCCCAAATAACATTCCACGGGCCCTCCACAACATGAGTTTGAATATCCAGAAAATGAGAAATATCAACTATGTATCTAGACTTCACACTATAAATCCCGTGATGCCAATAGAGTATATTTTGGCATAAAATTAGAAATGGGAATTTGGAATACCTACAAAGCCTTTTGAGGAGCTGGAATGCCATTAACTAGAGAATGATCCCAAGTCGAATTACTAGCATCAATCAACTCATTAACTTTCATCTCAGCCATACCATGCAAAGGATTTGAAAGCAATAAAAAATTAGAATCATTGATCAACCAAGGATCTTTGAACACTAAGATAGAAGCACCATCACCTACATGCCATATAACACCCTTATCTAAAAGATTTTTAGCTGAACAGATACTTTTCCAAATAAGACTAGGATTTTTCCCTTCCTTTGCATTTAGAAAATCACAGTTCAGAAAATACCTAGCTTTAAAAATCTGGCTCGGTAAAGAATCTGGTTATGTTAAAAATCGTCAACCCTATTTGCATAACATCGCAAGATTAAAACACTTCAACGCAAAGCCCATACCTCCTAATTTCTTAGGAACACAAAGTCTCTCCCATTTAGCCAAATGGATTTAGCGCGGTCACTAGAAGATGAACCCGACCAAAATGAATTCATCATTTTCTGTAAATCATCACAAATGCCCATAGGAATTCGAAAAACACTCATACAAAAAATAGGAAGAGCTTGAGCAATTGTCTTCAAAACAATTTCCTTGTCTGGTCTTGAGAGCAACTTGTTCTTCCAATTAGAAATTCTTTTACTTAAGCGATCTTTCAGGAAAGCAAAAACCTACTTTTTATTTTTCCCAACCAGCGAAGGTAACCCAAGATAACGACCATGGGTAATTGAATTAGAAACCCCCAAAATAGTAGTGATAGCCTATCTAACATTTTGCTTCGTATTAGGGCTAAACATAACGCCCGACTTCTGCAGATTGATTGCTTTTTCATAGATAGAAAGGATATTCTTAAGGTGACCACATTCATTGGGAGAAGTTTTGAAGAAGAAAAAGATATCATCTGCAAAGAAAAGATGAGAAATAGTAGGGGCACCATGACAGATACTAACACCATAAATATCACCTCTCAACTCTGTTTTTCATAAAGGAGCAGAGAGACCTTTAGCACACAGAATGAAAAGATATGGGGAGAGAGGATCCCCCTGTCTAAGACCCCTTCCAAAATTAACAGGCCCCATATTATTGCCATTGAAGGCCACAAAATATTGAACAGTAGTCACACAAAGTTTAATCCATCTAACCCACTTAGCATCAAAACCCAACCAAAGCATAATAAATTCCAAATAACTCCAATCAACCCTGTCATAAGCATTGCTAATATCGATTTTAAAAGTAACATCTCCATTTAAATCATGTCCTCTATTTTTCATATAATGAATCAGTTCAAAAGTAACCATAATGTTATGAGAAATTAAACGACTCGGAACAAAAGCCTATTGCATAGGAGAGATAATTCTAGACAAAATAGTCTTGAGTCGATTAGCTAGGACCTTCACAATAATTTTGTAAATCACATTGCATAAAGCGATAGGCCTCAAATCCTTCATACTACTCGCATTATCTTTTTTCAGAATAAGAACAATAGTAGTATTATTTAAAGAACCAAGAAACTCACAATTATTGAGCCAAGAATAGCTTTGAGCAAAAATGTCTCCTCCAACAATATCCTAACACTTTTGAAAAAATGTCGGATTCATGCCATCAGGACTAGGAGCTTTATACGGATGCATATCAAAAATTGCTTTATTAAATTCTTCCATGGTGAAATGAGCAAGAAGATGAGCATTATCTCGATCATTAATAACATAATTAATGCAAGAAAATTCTTTAAAAGTGTGATTTCAAATAGGAGCTGCAAACAATTTTGAAAAATAATCCAAAACAATAGCATTCATAGTATCACAACTCAAAAAAGAATTACCAGAGTCATCCTCTAAGACAGAAATTTGATTAATCCTCCTGCGTTTCGAAGCTTGAGCATGACAAAATTTAGAATTAGCTTCACCATAATTAAGCCAAAAGATTTTTGATCTTTTCTTCCAATAAATTGCTTCTTAGGCCCACAAATTAGAAAGATTAGATTTAAGATTCAACAAATATGGATCAACAACATTAGTTTGGCGCAACAAAAACATTTGCTTCTTGATTTCATCAATCCTAGTCTTGACATTGCTACCTAACGTTTTATTCCAAGAAATAATAGAGGTGTTGCACGCTGCAATTTTCTCAATGACGCCAGTGTTATTACAGATGGTCCAAGTAGAGGAAATGACATCCATAAAACCATTTTCAGCTAACCACTTGTTCTCGAACTTAAATCTACTAACCTTCTTGACAGGAAAACTAGTATTCGCATAAAGTTTAATGGGATTATGATCAGAATAAGAGCTTACTAGACTAGACAGCTTGTGGTGAGGGAAATGACAAACCCAATTAGTTGAAAAAAATGCTTTGTCCAAACATTCCATAACCAAGTTATTTAAACCTCATCCATGCTCCTAAGTAAACCAAAAACCAGTTAGGGGAATTTCAACTAAGTTCCAATCCACAATACACTCCTTAAACCCATCAAAGAGCACTTTAGGATACTCATTACCTCCAACCTTCTGATTAGCAGACATGAGATTGTTAAAATCACCCAAACAAACCCAAGGAAGATGATAAAGATGAGAGAGAGATTTCAACAACTCCCAGCTTGCTCATTTTCTGTTATTTTCAGGGAAACCATAAAACCCAGTGAGTCTCCATTTAAAATTGTCTGAATTAACAATCTCCGCATCAATGTAATTATTGGATTAACCCAAAACAGAGACATTTTAATTAGAATTCCAATGGAGGGTTAGATAGCCACTACGACCAATCCGGTCTACACAAAAACAACAATCAAATTTTAAAATAATGCGAATATCCTCCATTATACTATAGGAAACAAGAGTCTCACTAAGAACAAGAAAATTAGTCTTATTATGTCTAATAATGTCCTTCAACGCAATGACTACACAAGGGTTGCCTAGGCCTCAGTAGTTCCAAGCAATACAATTTATGGTGCTTAGCGAGTCTCTTGAGAGAGACCAGACGTTGGAGTTGCAGTAGAAATTTGCTGACTTATCGAAGAGGAGGAAGCTCTACCACCATTCATCCCATCAGCTTTATTGTTGTTGTCCGAAGAAACACGAAGGTGCTTTTTCATTTCATCAACTTCCATAACTGAGGTTTCCTTAACTATATGGGTTTTAGTAAGGTGAGTAATAATGGGTGTTATATCTGACCCGAAAACAGGAAGGTCCACATTAAAAGGCCTACTAATTGGAAGAAATTTAAACTGTCGTGGATAAAAATCATAATTGTTGACAACTTTCACTTTAATGATTCCTTCCTTATCAGCCTTTTGAAATCCTTGATTCTTGGAGCTAAATTCGCTAGATCCCTGATTGGATGGATCACGTCTCCATTGATTGGAGTGGGTTCTATTTTGAGATCGAATCTTTGACCGGATATCCTCCATCCATTCCCGTTTGATCTCCTCTTCTGGCAGCTTAGTGAGCTTTTTGTAGTTGGTTTCACTGTGCCTAATAATACCACATAGATAGCAAATAAGGGGAATCCTTTCGTAGCTAAAAAAACTTCAAAATGATTTCCCCTTTCTTTCTTAATCTTCTTGGTTCTCATAAAAAGTTTAGTAATATCCAACCAAACCCGAATATGCATGTAGTTAATTAGAGAATACCTCCGGTTACCAGTATTATAATCCAAGAACTTACCCATCAGGTTACCAATATTTTGAGCAAGGCGTTCGGAAGCAAAACCTGGTGAAAGGTTATGAACTCTAACCCAGAAATCAGCAACATTAAATTCAATATCTTCAAGATTCTCACCTTCCCGTAATTGATGAATCAACAAAAGACAATTATTAAAGCTCTAAGGTCTACAAACAATCATCTTACGTATATTGACTTCATGAAAGAACTGAAAAAGATATAGACCATTTCTTCCAAACAGTTTTGTACATACACCCTTAATAGGCCTCCAAAGATTAAGCAGTGTCCTTTTCATAGCTTTATAGTTAACTACTCTTTCACCCACAAAATGACCCACCAGACTCAGCTGATAATCGATATCCAATCCTTCAACATTAGAAGATTTAAGCACCAACTTTGATTAACAACCGATGAAACTTCGACTCCATAGACACGCTTAGAGGAGAAAGCAGACGAGAAGTAGAAACAAAACCTTGACTAGCAAGACAAACGTGCACTAGGGCATGACTAACCTAGTACTCGAGAGAAAAATGAGGTAGACAAAAAAATCGAGTATGCATTTATTGTTAATTTAAAAAAAACTCAAAATGAAACTAACAATTTTTTCATAATTAATATATTTACTTTTACCAATTTCATTTTATTTTATTTTATGAGACAACACCTCCACAATTTGCAAAACATTTTCTAAACGAAAATGAAAAGGAGAGAGAGAGCACAAATTGGTTGCAGCATGCCATTTGGATGATTAATTGGCCATACTTGATAGTTGATTCAACAAGCAATGACTAACTCAAGCACATGATACAGAAAATTAAAAGTTTTCAGTCCGCTATGGATTTGACAAATGGAACTCAGACATGTAAAGCTTTATTGATGATGAGGAAGAAGAAAACTGAAAATGCTAGGACAGTCTGAACGAAACTGACTAAGATGAAGAAAATGCCGGACGTGATGAAGATATAATAATGGTCGACGGCTAAAAGGACAGGAGGGGGAGGAGATGTGTGGATGAAGAGATTGATTTGAGAATTGGGAGTTTAGACCCTAATTTTCTAGCTCTCGGTCACTTGTAAAAATTATCAGAGGTAACTATGGAAAAGAAAAAGTCATTAGTATCCTTTTCTTAAAATGTATAAAAGTGGTCCGATTCTCATATCACCATTTGGGTTTTAAGTGGCTTCAACGAAGGTTCCAACTTTTGATTCCTAATTTTCAAACCCTAGAGTGGCTGCCAATTCGAAATTCCAGGTAAATTTTGTTCCTTTTTTACTCTTAATCAATATAACATGGCAAAGCTTCTTTTTTTTTTAAGAGCAAAATACTCAAATTCTCATTCATGATGATAAAACTAACTCATAAACTGAGGAGTAGAAACCCAAATCCATAGATGCGCAAAGCGAATAGATGCTCGAGCTAAAGAATGAGCACGTCTATTAGCTTGCCTACGAATCCACCTATAAGAAATATTCGGTAGCAATAATAACAAAGTCTTACAATCACAAATAATAGTACCCAACTCGGAAAGATCAAAGTCCGGAGAACTAAGTGCGAAAAATAAAATTTGAGAATCCATAAAAATAGTGCCACCGCCTTCAATGTGTTGTTGTCTTAGAAGTTGCAAGGATTGTCGAAGTGCTAGTGCTTCCGCAATCAAGGGATCCGCACCCCCAACATAGTGACCAGAAAAAGCTCTAATAAACTCTCCCTCAGCGCTCTCCAACACTGCTCCAAAGCTAAGCTTATCTTCACGATGGAATACCGCTCCGTCAATGAAAAATTGCCAACTGTTATTGCTGCTGTCCATCAGAGAAGAAGATGAAAAACGTTGCAATAATCTACTTGTTGATGAAGAACAAGCCAACGCAAGTAACCTAGAATGATTCCAAAGCTCTAAGAAATTTAGAGCTTCCTCATTAACATGTAGTATATATGAATTTTGTAACATTTTAAAAATGTTATAGATAAGTTTTCTATGACATTGATAGAATATTGTTATTGAGTTTATTATAGCATTTATTGATAACTACAAATAATTTTATATTATATATTATAAATGTTATTAATTAGTTATTTCTAACATTTTTGAACTATTATATATTAACTTTTTGCAACATCATTAACATGAAGTAGATATGAATTTTGTAACTTTTGAAAAATGTTATAGATAAGTTTTCCATGACATTGATAGAACGTTGTTGTTGAGTTTATTATAGCATTTATTGAAAGCTACAAATGATTTTATATTATATTTTATAAATGTTATTAATTAGCTATTTGTAACATTTTTGAACTGTTATATAT
>JANZLX010000007.1:11308193-11323181 GCA_025531955.1 Erythroxylum orinocense | reverse complement strand
TTTTAATTAGTTAGTATTAAAAATATTTTAAAAAATTAGTTTCTACTAAGGAATGAGTTTCATTCCTCTACTAAATGAGGGGGTATAGCCCAAAGTGGGATATCAAACCATTACCCCTATAATCATAATCAATAACCAACCACTCACTTTTCATTTCTTACCCATTAACCCCTTCCCAAACTCATCAACCAAGCGCCCCTAATTGTAACCATGATTTGATCCTTTCGTCCTGTTAGGACCGGTAACAAATCTACGTTAGATCCACCATTATGGCTACAATCAACAACAATTTCTTTTGTATAGGAATTAAGTATTACAACTTACACATACAACTTACAATGAATACAATTCCATACTAACTCCGTGATCTGCACCTGATAATTGAAGGCATCTACTTGTCTATGTTCTGTAGTTTAAACAATGTAAAACAAAGTTGCATAAATTATAGATGGTGTAAATCATTTCGATATTTCAATTTATGAAAAAATATTATGCATATTTTAATATTAATTTTGTGAAACTTCTCTCTTGTTCTCTTGTGACAAGATGTTACTTCTCTCTTGTTTCAATGCAAGGCTTTCTTCTTCCCACTTCCCAAGCCCTCTTTTGGTCCTCCCCTTTCTTTCCTTCTTTCGCCCCTATTCCTTGTGTTTTTCTTCTCTTCCCTACTTCGTGCTCTTCTTACGGCGACCCCCTCTTCACCCATTACAGCCGAGAGCTTCGATGCTTCTGAGGCTACTGCTCTAGCGGAGGAAGTTTACAAGAGCTTAACCCTTGATGAAGAACATGGCAAAGTTGATTTATGCAGCATGATGGTATGGCGGGTAATGTAGAGGAGGTGATCTCGCAGTATTGCGTGGTGGGTTGGCTGGTAACAGATAAACCTTTAAATTTCCTTGCCTTTCAATAGACCATGGCAGCGGTGTGGCGACCGGTAAAAGGTATGTTGATGAAAGATTTGGGTAATAATGCTTTTTTACTCTAGTTTTTGCATAAGATGGATATGGAACGGATTGTGGACGGTGGCCCTTGGAATTTTATGCAAAACTTGATCATTTTAGCAAAGGTGCCTCTGGGCACAAACCCAAAGCATGACCCGCTGATCAAGGCTGCCTTTTGGGTCTAACTGCATGACTATCCGATTGGGTCCCGATCGGAACGTGCATTTTAGGAGGCGGATAACTACATTGTTACTTTTGTGGAGTTTGATAATCGAAATTTTACTTTAGTCTGGAAGAAGTACATGCGCATCAAGGTTCTGTTGGATATTACTTGCCCTCTCAAACGCTGCATTCAGATGTAGAACCCGCAGGGAGTCTAGGAGTGGGTTCATTTCAAATATGAACGATTGAGCACCTTCTATCTCTTCTGTGGACTCATTGGCCACTCTGATAAGTTCTGATCCAAGTTAATGTATTACTTGCATTTTGATAGAAGTCTGTTTGCATATGGTCTAGCACTTAGAGCTGAGACTCGCCGAAGCTCCAGTACTAGCGGGAAATGGTTGATGATGGAGGAAGAAATTCGGACTAGTGGTTGACCAGTTGACAATGAAAATAGGCATTGGGCACCACAAGAGGCCGGGGCTCAACACTTTACTGAGCTCAATGTGGTCCTGCACACCTTTGTGCAGGCTCCAATGCTAGACAAGGGTAAAATGGTTGTAGTCGATGTGGCAACTTCACTTCCTAGGGTGATTGAGGAGGAGGACATTATTGGCTTGGTTATTGATGATCACAAACGAAGAAGGATGAGTATGCTCGTTCCTCAAGCTTCGGATGAGGACAGTTCACACGTTCCCCTGATTTGTTTTGAAAGTTCAAAAAACCTGTCGGAGGCAGGTCCTGGTCGCCAGGCCTGCCAGGACATATGAGTTCATTAGTCTAGAACTGTTGGGGGCTTTGGAACCAACCAACAGTAACTGAGCTGAAAAATGTTTTTTTTATCTAAGCAGCCCAACCTTGTTTTCTTAATGAAAAAAAAGCCTAGTGGAATCAGTTGAATCGAATAAAACAGAGCTTAGGTTATGAAGGTTTATTTGTTGTACCACCCAAGGGCCTGAGCGGTGGTCTGGCGTTATTATGGCGGGAGAAGCATATGTGCTTGCTTTTGGGTTATGATACTACCTACATTGATGTAAAAGTCCACATGCAAGGCTTGCCAGAATTTCGCTTCACTGGTTTTTACGGCTACCCTAAACGTAGTAGAAGGTTTGCTTCTTGGAACCTTTTACGCCTATTGGCTACTAAATTGCAACTTCCCTGGACAGTGCAGGGGGACTTTAATGTTCTTTTGAGTTTTGATGAAAAAACTGGTCCTTCTGGCCAACCGAACTGGATGATTGGAGGGTTTCGCTACGCGGTGGAGGATTGTCGCTTGATGGATGCTGGTTTTACTAGCCATAAGTTCACTTGGGAGAGGGGTTGAAATACCAGTGACTGGGTTGTTGAAAGGCTAGATAGAGCTTTGGGAACATCAGCTTGGTTTGCTCTTTTTCCAAACTGTGTATGTTATCATATTGAGAATGCCACCAGCGACCACTCTGCACTTCATATTAAACTCAATATGGAACTCATCCATTTTTGCCCCAAGACCTTTCAATTTGAAAATGCATGGTTGTTTGAGACAGATGTCTTTGATATTGTTCAGAACTCGTGGTGTCGGGCAGAGGGGGGCGAGTCTTGTAAAAAAGATGACCAATTTTGCTCCCATGCTGGCCAGTTGGGGGGAGCAAAAACGACACGCTTTCAGTACTAAGTTACGCTTGGCAAAACAGCGAATGCGAAGATTTCAAGTAGGCTTAGATCCTGCCTCGTAGGAGGCTTTCACCGAGGCATGACAAGAGTATCACACTGTGCTTTTACAACAGGAGTAGTATTGGCATCAACGGTCCAAACAATTATGGCTCCAATTTGGTGATCAAAACACTAAATTTTTCCACCGGTCTGCCTCTGCACGCAGAAGAAAGAATCTTTTTAAGCAGTTGAAGGATGCTGATGGTGAATGGCATATGTGGGAAGCAGGCCCCGAGGAGTCCATCTGTTCTTATTTTCATCAGTTATTTGCTTCTGACCAGGGGGATATGGATTTTGATTTGAGCTGCGTCCACCTGAAATTAACCGATGAGCATAATCAATTCCTAAACCAGCCTTTTACAGAGGATGAGGTTCGAACAACTCTTTTTAGTATGCATCCTGATAAGGCGCCGCCGGGTCCTGATGGTTTTAACCCCGCCTTTTATAAAAAATTTTGGAGCATCGTTGGTCATGATGTTACTACTGCTTATTTAGCTATTTTGAATGGCATTGCGGCATTGCCTAGATTGAATAAAACTAATGTTGTACTCGTCCCAAAACACTCTGCTCCAGAGTATGTTTCTGATTTGTGGCCAATCTCCTTAGTCAACGTCATCGACAAGATTGTTTGTAAGGCTTTGGCCACTAGAATGCAAGCCTATTTGATGCTGATTGTGTCTGAAAATCAAAGCGCATTTGTATCGGGATGATTGATCACAGACAGTGCAATGTTAGGGTTTGAAACCATGCATTGGCTGAAGGGGCGCAATAGAGGGAAGGATGCTTTTGTTGCTTTGAAAACTGACATGAGTAAGGTGTATGACCGTATTGAGTGGGGTTTTTTTTGGAGAAAATGACGCTTAAACTGAGCTACTGCACAGCTTGGGTGGAGAAAATCATGCGTACAGTCACAACAATTTCTTACAATTTCTACCACGATAGCCAACTATTTAGGTTGGTGGTTCTTCAGCGGGGGTTACGTCAAGGCGACCCCTTGTCACCGTATATTTTTATATTGTGTTCTGAGGCTCCAACAACCATGCCCAATTTTTTCAGGATACAGGTCAACTGCATGGCTGCAAAATTGCCAAAAATGCTCCTCCAATCAGTCACTTGTTCTTTGCCGACGATGCTCTGTTTTTCTTCAAAGCCTCTTTCAGGGAAGCGGAAGTGTTTCAGTCTTGCCTAGACATGTACCAAAGGGCTTCGGGCCAGCTGGTGAACCTTTCCAAGTGAGAGATGGTTTTTCCCGAAATACTCCCTAAGTCATGAAAGATGCAATTCTACTGCTGCTACAGATCCGGGAAGTTTCAGGTTTCTCCAAGTACTTGGGACTTCCGACTGTCATTGGAAAATCCAAGAAGGAGGTGTTTCAATTTGTAGTCATTGAAAAGGTTTACAGACGCTTACAGGGCTGGCGACGCAAGTTTTTAAGTCGAGTCGAGAAAGAAATCTTGTTAAAAAAGTCATCCAAGCTATCCCGAATTACTTAATGCAACTGTTTCTTCAGCCCATCGTTGCGCTTGATAAAATAGAGAAACTAATGAATCGGTTTTGGTGGCAACATTCTGATTCCAAAAGTCCAACTCTTCGTTGGTCTTTTTGGGAAACTATGGCTCAGCTGAAACAACAAGGTGGCTTAGGATTTCGGAGGCTACGGGACTTTAATTTAGCATTGGTGGCGAAACAGGGGTTAAGGTTTCTTAGTAGACCTTCTTCATTGGTGACCCGAAGTTATAAGGCTTGCTACTTTCCTAAATGTAGCTTCCTAGACGCCACAGATGGCTCGAACCCCAGCTGTATATGGCGGAGTTTCATTAAAGCACAAGACATCCTTCGCGCAGGTAGTTTATACAAAGTTAGACGGGGCACTGCGATTTTAGTTTTCGATGACCCATGGATCCCCTCTCTCCCTAGTTTTCGAGTTCACTCGACGAACCTTGCAGGCTGGAAGCACCTCATTGTTGTTGACCTTCGCAGTGAGAATGGATGGCAATGGAACTGGGCGAACCTTGACTTGTTCCTGTCCACGAAGGAGGTGGCTGCTGTTTAAAAAATCCCTTGTTTCAGACACGATTGCGATGACGTTTGGACTTGGTTGGATGATAACAGTGGACTCTACACTGTTAAAAGTGGCTATCAGTTCCTGATGCGGAGACTACATGTTAATCCATCTTTATTGACTCTTCCATGGCACTGGTTATGGTAGTTAGATTTACCAAAGAAGATGATGAACTTTTTAGTTTTTTGCCGGTGAAAGATCGGTTGCACTCTCGACGTATAAGGTTTGTCCCTTATGTCGCCAGCAAATCAAAACAACTTGCCATATATTTTTATATTGTGTCTCTGCTAGGGTCGTATGGTGTAGGAGTGGATTGCCAATTTGGGTTAACGTGCAATCTATCTACTAGTGGTTGCAAGACATTCTGTCGTTTTGGACAATGGAGCAGCAGCAGAGAGGTGTGGCAATCATGTGGGAGATTTGGCGATCTAGAAACACATTTATCTAGAACCAGCATCGTCCCTCTACTGCCGTAATATGTATCGTTGCCGCTTGTCTTGTTTCCAAGTGGAATACCGTGGTGGCGACATGGCGAGTTGTTGTTCTCCCTACCACAGAGTCGTCCCTATTGAAACAGGAGCTGCCCACCGAAGGTACTCTGAAGTTAAATGTGGATTCCATGTTTCAACACAACTCTGGTGTCACAGGGGCGGGATGGATCCTCTGCGATCACCTGGGCTGTTGTGTTGGTGGTGGTATGTGCAATAGTGGTGTGGCTGCAAACCCAGTTATCGCCGAGGCCATTGGGTTGAGGGAGGCGCTTAGCTGGTTGAAGGGAGTTGTTGCCGACAATTGGATTGACGTTGAAGTAGATTGCTTGGAATTGGTTGCAGCAATTCGAGGAAAACAGAATGGCTCCTATCTTGGTGGTTTGGTTTCTGATATTAAAAGCTTGTTAGATCAATTTAGATCTATAGCTGTTTCTCATGTTAAGAGGTCAGCGAATCAAGTTGCCCATATGTTAGCCTCGACATCTAGTTCTATTTCTAGCTCTCACTGTTGGGGTTCTGTTCCCCCTGGCTTCATTTCTATTGTAATGACGTTGGATCTCGTTTAATACTAACCATTACTATTAAAAAAAACAATGTAAAACAAGTGATTTCTAAGAAGCATTTTCAGAATTATATTATGGAATCTTGCATTTGAATAGTTTCAATAATCTTATTTTTATAGGATATTCTAAATTTTGCGTAATTTTATAATGCTAATCAAAACTATTAAAATAAGCAAAACATTAAAATTTTTATTAATTACAAAATTAACTCGCTATTAATCATATAATTTACAACACTAATGTGTTTTATCACACAAGTAGCATTATTTGGCAAGTAAGCACCTACATGACATATCATACATATTAGTAATTAAATTAAGATAAAAGAGAAATAGAAATAGAGGAACCATAATTTTTCCACTCCTTAAGTTTCTCGATTCCACATAAAATTCCTGTGAATGTACTTTTCAAAAAGCACCATAACCATGTCCGTCATATGATTTACTTGCAACAAAGTTCTCTCTTTTACATGCTAATCAAAGTGGGAGGTTGAGGCGTAACATATGAAGTTATTTTGAATGTCCTTTTCGTTTTCGAAATTTTTTTTGATCCACTATATTTACCTTTTTTTCATATCAACTTAATCAATTTGAGGTGTAGTGAAATAAAAATAGAAAGAGATAGACGTGAGAATCTAAGAGAGCAACATATTTTTTTGTACAACTTTAACAATGAGATTACTAATCTTGTTACCAGACAAATCCCACATTCACACATATAAAGAAGTTAGGGAAAGAGTTAAAGGACTTGCTTTTTAACTAGCTAAAATAACTGACAATACATTTTTAACAATGACATCAACTTAGATAAAGAGAGAGAACAATAATAAAAGGGAGAGGAGGATAAGAACAATAGCCAAAACCTCTTTAGGAATAGCTCTCAAATGACTCCTAAAATTTATTTCATCCTCCTTTTTGGTCGTCTTTTCCCCTTTGAGTAGAGTTGACAAATTTAGTCCAACCCATCTCGTCTAACCTAAAGTCATTAAACTAGACTCAGGTTGGCTAGGCTTTGAGTCAAGCTTGAACTTAAGGACCAATTTGAAGTTAAGCCTAAATATCTAGATTAAAAGGATGCCATTTTATTTTAGCTTCTTAAAATGATATCATTTTGGAATTTAAGTTTAAGAAATAAAATCCCAAGATGATTTCATTTTGGGAAGTAAATCCAAAACAATGTCAGTTTGAAAAGTAAAAATAACACCATTTGGAGATCTGAGTCGACTAATACTTAATATTGGGCTATATGACTTGAACCTAACGAGACTTTATATCAGGCTTAGGCTGCACCTTAGATGGTCAACCAAACCATGGTTGATCAAGGTGCAAGTTTGACCTACTCTATCCATTTGCAATCTTTCCTTTAAGCACTACTTGGTGCCAGTATCTCACACCAACCGTAATACTAGAACGTGATGAATCTGGTGCATCTACTATAGACTCTAGTTGCTTGGAGAGCTTTCAAATGCCTACACTACAAGCAACTGCTCCTTCACTAACTCAAGCTCTATAGAGTGGTCTTCAAGATGGAGTTGAATGGATTTAAGGATGGATTCAAAGCTTGAATTTTAAGATGCCAAAGTAAAACCATCAAAGTGGGAGAAAATTCACGAGACAAGCACATATGAAGTTGAAGTCACTCTTGAGAATGGACAGATTTGTTGTTAAGATTCTATTGGATGACCATATTTAGGCATGTAAGAAGTACAAAAGATAACTACTTAAAGTTCCCTACCAATTTCCATCTTTATTGGTTTGAGGACTAAACTGGGGAAACTAGTGTTTCCCTGTTCCTCTTTCGTTTTATTTATTTCTAACTTGATTGTTAATGTATATTATTATATGCCACACTAGTGCTAACTTATCAAAGAATTCTCTTTACATAGTAGGCCATGTCAACACTTTTAACTACATAGTTAACGACGAGCTAGTTTTGCAACAAGTTAAAAGTTTAAATGTTTTATTGCTATTTTTGATAGTTATACCTAGGATTATAAAATCAGGTAAAGTTTAGGAGTTTAGATATAATTTACCCATTTTCATATATAGTTTGACATGTCCTTTCTAATTTATGCATTATTTGTTAATTACAAAATATGTAAATTACCTCCTAACATTTTATAAAAGGTTTTAGTTATCCCCTATTGTTATCTTTACTACCACTTTACACCTTAAAATTTATAAAATGGTACTATTTTGTACCTTAAACTCTAACTCTTTTAGGTTTCTATTAGTTGTCCATTATTAGACTCTCAAAACAATTAATATGGCATACCAACTAAAAAAAATTAAACTATATAGATGTTAAAGTAAATTTTCAATTTACATTTTAATTTAAAATACTTTTTATTTATAATTATTTAAATATAAACAAATTTTTTATTAATTAAAATTCAATTTAACCCTAAAACATAATCCATCCTTTTAATAGGGAGTTTGTGTTTTGTGTGTTGCAAAGGATGAGGAGCTAGTGGAGCTACCAGAGACGAAAAGGTGAAAGTAGAATGAGTTATGATAGTTGTGATAATAAGATTTGACGTTTATCAAGATTGAGGATTTCTAATGAATTTAATTAAGATTGAGTATCAAGTGAGTCTATTGTTAGTATCGAGTACCCATCTTTATGAGTTTCCATCCTTAAGGCTTTTTAGGACTATCATAATGAGGTGGTTAAGGGTAATAAATGACACTAGCTTGCATTTAAGGGTGTTAAATTAGATGATGGTGTTGGTAAGAACAGGAATGGCCTCTTTTCTTAGATTTGATTATAAGGAATGTTAATAGGTATGATGTCAATCAATATACTAAGAGTTTAAAGTCTATAGACTTTGAAAAGATGCTTTTTGACATATGTTAAAGTGCATTGGCCTTCCAAGATAGAGAGAGCAAAATTCTCTAGGATTGAAGAGATTGATGTATACTTTGAGAACTTTAAAATTATATATGATTTTCTTTTCATAATGTAGTTTATAACACAATAAGATGCTAAAGTCAATTACATCCACACTCATAGAGAATTATCAAATACTTCATAGTGGTTTTTCACCTTTAATATCCCAAAAACGAGGCTGTCAACTTATCTAAGTTGCACACATGAATGGAGAAGAAGTTTATATGAATAACTGATGTGCATGAAATGTCTATATATTTTCTTAGTATTTTTCTATATTTTTCATCCAAATTACCTACCTTAGTTACAAAATGGAGGTAGGGAATTTACTAATCAATCTTATCTTACTGCTATCAGACAACAATAGCCTACAATTAAATGGTTTAATATTATGTGAAAAGGGTATTTGATATCTAAAGCTTCTTTTGTCACTTGGTTTGTTGGGGATTGATTGTGTTAATGATCAACTTTGCATATTATTCAATCTTAGCTTTAAATCCATTAGTCATCTATTTCTTCAATAAGTGTATTTTAGAGTTATTTGGAGCAAGATGCAGTTTATGATGCAGTTGTATTGCCTTTACTAGTTAAGAATGTGATATAATTGAGTAATCGGGACATTCACAACAAAATGATTGTCTTCGCGTCAAAAGGCTAGAATGACCTTCTAAACACGCTAATAAATAAAACGTGGCCTATTTGAGTAACTGTTAATGTGTGTCGAATGCATCACAAAATAAACCTAACTCTACACAACTAATTTTATAGCAATGGTAAGCAGGGATCGTATCCACAGGGAGTGTTTGTATAGCTTTTGCAATTAAAGAAATTGGTGTTTAGGTTATGGGGGTTTTGGTTTAATTCAAATAACAAAATAAGTGAAATTAAACTAAAGAAAGCAAATTAAAGAAAATAGACAAAAAGTGATAAAAGTGATTAATGGGTTTGGAATCTGGTCATTGGTTCATCCTTGGCCTATATATAATTAAATGTTATTGAATTATTTTTTTCACACCTCTCCTAGAAACTATAAATCATAGGTTAAAAACAAGCTCTGTTAATATTGGTTTTCCCTTAGGTTGTGTTTAACTGAAAATTTTTTTTAACTAAACCTAGCTATCGAACAACCAAAAGCAAGCTCTCTAAATTTAATAGGATAGTTGCATTACGAGTTAGGAAAACAAATTAATCAAGGAAACAATCACAAAAGCTTGAGTTATTTAACCATGGTTACATTATCTCTAATGATTCGACACCATTTGTTGCTATAAATGAATCGAAAACACAATGATTACGTATTGTATTCAAGATTCTAGCAATAGTTTTCATAAAAACAACTTAATAAACACATTCTGATCATCTTTATACAACTACCCAAAACAATAAACATAGGATAATATAAGCAATCCATAAAGAGAGAATGATTCAACATTATAAAATGAAGAATGCGTGCTCTGCCCCTCCTTTTCTTCTAAAACCGATCCATGTTATATGTTTGTCTGCTTACATATTGTTTTATAATAAAAATTAGGATTTTGGGGAGCCACATGGTTAGATACACCGCCATAAAAATGTGCATCTTTTGAATATATACATAGTAATGTATCTCTTAGATCGTCTTGAATGCTTCATTTTCTTGCATTTTCTTACCTTATCTTTACCTAAATCCATCTCCTTCTTGTTCTACAAGGACAATTAAGTGTGAACATTAAGAAGATGACTCAAAGAATATGCTTTTTAGTTACTTTAGCTCTTATGCTTCCAAATTGTACCTAAAACCAAATATGAACTAAAATGGGTTTCTTAAACATTTCACAAAATTAATCACTAAGTGTTGTGGAGTAAATATATAATCAATTAAGTACATATTAAATTCCTACACACTTATGCTTTGACCTTCTTTGGGCAAAACATAAAAATCAAATTCACAAACCCAAACACTTTCGCCTTTTCCATATTTTTTAAGAATAGATAGTCATAAGAAAGAAAGAATAACTTTCAATACCATGGCAAGAACTAAACATTAAATGCTTTTACTCATGATCACTCAACAATCATTACCTTAAAAAACTTAGCAATCTAATGGTAAACTTGGACAAAGTGTGTGTAAATGGCCTAGATCCATAGGTACACTCAAACACCATTTATGATCATAATATTCCATGACTTTACATGCCATTTCATTTCTCCACCACTAGGATTCACGTGCATAATCATGAATCAAAGGATTTTCAAGGTTGTATTGTGGGCAAGGGTTAAGGTGAGATGTACTTTGGATAGCGTAATGCAAAAACCATCAAAGCTAGTGAAACAAAAAAACACTCAATGGAGTATCAAGCTCAAAGACTAACATTTACTAAAAAATGGGTACCATCAGTTATGATGAATGCAAAAACTATGTTCCATATCTTATATTCAAGCCCTCACAGCGTAAACCACATGAAGCACAACCAATTAGAAGAGATCACTCATAAAAATCGATGAGAACAATACATTGAAACTATAAGGAGTGATTCTTCAAAACAACATTTACCTCATATGCATCATACTCAAATCACTCATTCCATACAACTTTAGGAGGAGAAACTAATCATGAATAACTATTCAAAACAATTGTGTTTCTTCCTTAATACTTTGATTTAAACATATTTTTCTTCTTTTCTTTTCTTTCTCTTTTTCTTTTGCTTTTCTCTTTTGCTTTTCCTTTTTTCAACAAAAATTGATAGCAGCTAGATCAACATTGGAATTCATTGATAAGAGATAAAATGACATTTCAGCAATTATAACCAACCCACACATGTGCACACCCAAAAAATTACACTTTTGTACATCTACAAACATCAACAATCAATAAATGCTTTACTATCTTTCATGCTTGGTGGGGCATTTGATTAGGTTTAAGGTATGTAATGTAGTTAGCACAAAAAGAAAAGACAAATAAAGCTCAAAAAGGGCTTAACAAAAGGAAAAAAATCATATTAATAGGTAGGCTATTGGGTTAATGTAGCCTATTAAATAAAAAATAACTATATCACATTCATGTTAATGCATGTAATAAAAAATGTGGTCTTGAATAGAAAATCAAAGCAAATTCAGGATGTACATTACATGTCATAAAGGTCACACATAAACAAAAGACAATGAGACTAATATGGATGAGTTAGTCTATAAAGGCTCAAAATCTCACTGACTTCTGTCTATCATTAGTCACTACTCTTCTAAAGATAATGCATATTGACCAATTATAAGAGTAAAAGTACATGGTCAAGTTGCCATGATTTTTTCTAGTCAATTCACTTCTAATTATAACTATATAGTCCTAGAAGTAATAGAACAGGAGAAATTCTTTGTTTGTTTGTTTAATTCTCTCTCTTTTTGTTTTAACATTTAAAAACACATAAAAAACAAAATTAAAAATGCACATGCATGTAAGAAACATACAACTTAAAAGCACATATTATAATCCTAGCAAATGTGAAACTATAAAGGAAAAGAAATAAACTTCCATTAGGTTGCCTCCCAAGACACACCTTTGTTTATTGTTACTGGCTTGACTCCTTGTTTTCCTCATTTCGTGACAAAGTTATGATCTTCAAGTGTCACAATTTGCACTTTCTCCACTTGAGGTTCTTCAAGAGGGCTTAAATTGATGATCACTCACATTCATTGTCTTCCATATCTTCAAACTTTTGATCTCTATTGAGTCCTTGCACTCTCGGAATATCTCGAATATCTCTTCACCCTTTTTTTCCACGTTTAATTTCTTCAATCTATTAGGTAAAGGTGAAGGGTTAATCTTAGCAACAATTAGGAACTCATTATAACCTTAGAGCTAAATGATATATCATTTTCTCCTTCGAGATCCTTCTTAACTTCTTCTTCATAGCAATCCCTTGAGTAGTCTTCTCAATAATCTCAAGCTCCTTTCTACTCCTTAAGGTTTCCGCATTAACATTCCTTAGATACACCTCGAATTGAGATGGCTGCTTCCTATCGCTTTGTAATTCCAGGTGGTTGATACTTTCCACCATCTGACTCATCTAACTTACTAAGGTTAGGAATCAAGACATTGCATCTTATTGGAACCCTTTTACATCCTGATGAAGTTGTAGAGTATTAGCAACAATAGCATTCACTAAGTTTTCCAGAGATGTACCTGAGTTTTACTGACTCTCCAAATTTTAGACGTTAGACCTTGTATCTAGCAAAAATTGCCATACATCCTAATGGAAATGTAGAGTATTAGTGGCAGTAGCATTAACTAAGTCTTCTAGAGATGTACCTGAGTTGGAATAAGAGGATTCAAGTCTATGCAAGAATTATTGTGCATCTTGTAATTCTTTTAGGAAGTAATCTTGCTGGCTATACCCTCCATAACTAAAGTTCGTAGGATCACTCTAAACTTGGTTATAGGACTGGGAATATGGGTTATTGTAAAATTTTTGACCAATAGAATTGATAATATCCAACAGTGACATACTACCTTCACTGTGTCCTTTTTATATACAAACACAAACAAACGTGAAAAGATAAAGAAATAAATGTAGAAACTAATTAAAAACAAATATATACAAAACACCAATTAAAATCAAGAACAAAAACTAAAGCATCACACTCCCTGACAATGACACCAAAATTGTTGATGTGTGTTGAATGCACCACAAAATAAACCTAACTCTGTACAACTAATTTTGTAGCAGTGGTGAGTAAAGATTGTATCCACAAGGAGTGTTCGTGTAGCTTTTGCAATGAAAGATGTTGGTGTTTAGGTTATGGGAGGTTTGGTTTGATTCAAATAACAAAATAAAGTAAAGTTAAACTAAAGAAAGCAAACTAAAGAAAACAAACAAAAAGTGATAAAAGTGATGAATAGGCTTAAAATCTGGTCATCGGTTCAATCTCGACCTACACATAATTAAACATACTTTATTGAAGTATTGTTTTCATGCCTCTTCTAGAAACTATTAATCGTATGTTAACAACAAACTTTGTTAACCCCAATTTTCCTTTAAGTCTTGTTTAATTAAAACAATCTCTTTAACTAAACCTAGCTATCAAACAACCTAGAACCAACTCTCTAGATTTAATAGGACAACCACATTACAAGTTAAGAAAACAAATTAATCATGGCAATAACCATATAAGTTTAGGTTATTTAACCAAGGTTACGTTGTCCCCAGTGATTCAACATCATTAGTTTCCATAAATGAATCGAAAACACAACATTTACATATTATATTTAAGATTCTAGAAATGGGTTTTCATAAAAACAACTTAATGAACACATTCAGATCATCTTTATATAAATACCCAAATCAATAAACATAGGATAATATAAACAATCCCTAAAGATACTACAAGAGTCAAGACATTTAGTGACAATTTTTTTGTGACTAACTATTGTTTTGTCACAAATATGAGGTTTTTTGTAACAAGAAAATTGATTGACACTATTGTTTGGATTAATTGTGATGATTTTTTTTGTCACTAATACAATAGTAATTGTAACAATTTAGTATCTTTCACAATTAAGTTGTCACTGTTAATACTATTGTGACAATTTAGTATTTTTCACAATTAAGTTGTCACTATTAATATATTAATAGTGACAACTTCTCTTTTATCACTAAGTTTTGTCATTAAAAGGCTATGCAATTTGGCGTCAAAATAATTTTTGTGGGAATAAATTGTAATTGTGACAAAACATATGTTAGTAACTAATATTTTCTATCTGTTGTGACAAAACATAGTTTGGTCACTAATATTTTTTCTTTTTGTTACAAAATGGTTATGTTGGGACCCGATCTTAGGAATCGGATCCCAACCGGAAAACGAAAACGGACAAATGAAAACTAATTGGAGCGAAACGAATACTCGGAAAGTCGCGAATTGGAATACGAATAACAAAGTGGAGACAAGTGCTCACATTCCGACATCCCGGAGAAACACAAAGTATAGAAAACTTATCATGTTGGATAACCTAAACTAACCATCCGAAACCGGTATAAATTTTTTTTCTTTCTTTCTTCATTTTGATTCATCTTAAATCCATTCTCATACTAATCAAAACTATATCGTTTTCCCTTTCTAGGAAACTATTCCTCATGCAAATCTCAATTCACTTAATTCTTCTTAATCATGCAATAACTCAAAATTTCATCTTTGAACTAAACACTTATCTTTAACAA
>JANZLX010000007.1:11232818-11254443 GCA_025531955.1 Erythroxylum orinocense | reverse complement strand
AATAAATATATGTGGATATATTTATTGGGCTAGATTGAATTAAGTTGTCGGGCTTTTATTATATGAGATATAATGGGCCAAAACTTATTGGGCTTCATTGGGATTAGGTTTTCTCTATAAATAGAGAAATTTAGGTCTTATTAGATGTAAGACACTATTGTGACACGAAACCCTAGCCACCATTCGAGAGAAAAACGTGCGGCGTTCGGAAAGAGTTTCAAGATGTGCTAGCACACCATAGCCATAGCCCGGATCGTGCATACTCGTGTGGATACCGGTAAAGGGCATACGCATATTGCAGTGTCTTGGAATCCGAAAAAGAAACAACCAATCCACGACATAAAGGTATTTTCGTACATCTTGAGTATTTTCGGTTATACTTCATGTTATCGTATGGTCTATTTCTGCAGTGTATTGTGAATATACGAGCCATGCGCGATCCAACAGTTGCCACATTATCAAATTTCTCATTAATTGTCTAAGGATTTTTAAATTACCCCAAATTAGTCACTTCTTCATCAAGCTTTCTCATTTGATCGTCCCAATAGCCAAATGCTCCCGACCCACTCCTCTGGAAAACCTCCCTACCATCTTCCTTATTGGTTCCTCCAACGTCGGTAAAAGAACCACTTTATCTTGTAGTTCTACTCTCTTTTCTTTCTCTTTCATTTGTATTTCAGTTCCTAACAAAACATTCAAGTTAATTAAAAGCGTAATATTTTTTGTTCCAGGATTACTTTCAGTGGATTTCTGGGACACTAGTGATGATGCATCATCCTCTTCTCATATTCTTTTTCATAGGTTTGTTTCTTTCTTCTGTTTGTTTGATGGTTTCCTTATTACTGTCAATCTGTTTGTAAAAAAAAAGCTAAATTTTTGTTTGTTGGAGAGTAGCAGGCAGAGGCGCGGTGGAGAGGGAGATTAGCAAGCGGGGGAGGCACGATGGAGAAGACGAGCGGCAGGCGGAGGTGTGGTAGAGAGGGAGAGTAGCAGACGGTGGGCAAATCGTTGGGAGGATTTGACAAAAATCACTAGAAAAATTTTTGAGAATGAGAGAGGGATGCGATGGGCAAATTTGGCATATAGGTTTGAGGTAATCAACTGATTACCTCAAATGCTACTCACAAGCAGCTTGTTCATTTTTAGCTGTTTGTGTTCAATCAGCTGATGAAAAAGTTGTTATCCAAACAATTTTATCAGTTGTTTGAAGAGTCAACCAGATAAAAATGACCAATCAGCTAAAAAAATAGTTGATTGAAGTGTAACTAAACGGGGCCTAGGTCCTGTTTGACAATCAGCTGATTGCATTTAGCTATTAGCTGATTCTATCAGCTGTTAGTTGATAGCTGATTTGACCGGCGGATTGCATTAACAGTTTGTTAGAGATGTTTAGTAACATTAGTTGTTTATGTGTAAAATAACTTATGAGAGCATGACTTTAAAAAAAATTATAACTTTCCACCAACATTTGTCGCCGGTAATTGCTTGTTTCTTCAATTTTTCTTGTAAACCCAACTTGACCCATTTGTAAAAGGAAACCAAATGCTGGTAGAGGGCACAAGTCTTCTGTTTCTCATTTTCTTGAATCATGATTATGAATTTAGGTTGTTATGTTTGCAGAAGCAAATCGGTTGTTTGATGTGCAAAGTTGTGAATAGTGTTTATCTATAATCTCCATCTTCCGTCAATCATTATCCCTTAGCCACTCATTGTCCATGAGTCATTTAAATGTGTTTGCATCAACTTGATTAAAGTTGGAGCGAAAAATCATCGGAACTACTTGGGACATGTTAATTGCTAATTGATATAACTGAAGGGTTTCTAAGTTATCTGGGTGGTATGAATTATGTTGAAGATACGTTATTTATGTAACATTAACATGGATTGTAGAGTGTCTACATTATCTGGATTATGGCACTGACTAGAAGAGTTTGTTTCCAGATAGATTTGCATTAGAACAAAAACTAGAGGAGGAGACCACTGGAAGTTAAAATTAATAATGAATGAATTTAGCCATTAGCAAAATTTTTATTTCTTTCAATAGGCTATATATAGTATGAATGTAGTTGGAGAGACTGGTTCCTTGCGGTATCTTCATGTTGTGGAAGATAGAAAAATTTGTTAATCATCTTCAGAGAGAAGATTATTACTAGTTTTAATAGAATTTTATGATCGGTAAAATTGTTGAAACATTGATAAATTGTTATTAGTTTTTAGATATGAAAATAGAGAGTAAGGCTTAAAGTTGAAAAGAAATAAATGTAAGGCATATACATCATTACATAGTCTCTAGCCTTAGTAAAGGGACATATATAGTAGTATATATGTAAAGGGATATTAGATGAACACATACGTAACTATTGTGATGTAAACCACTACTACATAACTTAACTTCTTTAGAATAGTTGATTATAATTTAACTTAATTATAGTGAACTTCAAATTGAATTTTAAATAAATGGTGTTATTATCAATTGAAACAAGTTATAAAAAATTCTTAAAATGCTTTAATATGACAATTATGTTTATATTAAACTGTAAAAAGAAAAGATGGAAGTTATAGAACTTCATTTACTTCAAGCATACTTCAAATCTTTTGTTTCATTTTAGTGTCAGCGAATTTGCACGGGGTGACTAGTTAAGTCACTCTGTGACTAGCCACACACGGGGTGATTAATTAAGTCACCCCCTGCTTAGCCACGCATAGGGGTGACTAATTAAGTCACCCCCGTGACTAACATTTAACTTAAATGCTAGTTATGCACGGTGGTGACTTGTTTAAGTATAAGTATTGAACTTTTAACTTGTTTTAAGTATTTTCTTTAACTACTTTCTTGTCATTTATATAAATTATTGATGTTTTTTTTATCTTGTCAGAGTCACAAAGATACTGCTCAATTTCGAAAGAAGAGCTTTCCTTTCTATAATGAATTGACTGGGATCTATGGAGAAAATCGTGCAACTGGAAATAATGCACAAACTGCTGCAGATATTCTTGAAGAAATGGAAAGGCAAGAAAGTATAGGTGGGTCAAATGAAGGTGGTGAAGATCAATATGAGCATGGTTTGCATAGTGGGTGAGGAGATTTCTTGCCATACATTGAAGATTATGTTGAATTTTTAAATATTTTGTCTAGTTATTTAAAATAGGGTTGAAACTTAATTTTTGTTCAACTAAATAACATTTTGGCAATTTAAAGCCCTATGTTATATTTATGTTCAATATTGTTACATTGTTATTTCATATTACAATTGCAACTGTACAATGAATGCTGAGTCGGACCAAGAAAAATTTACCACTATAAAATGTTAAAAAGTCATATGATAAGAAGAACCAAATGGGCCATAATCTTATGAATTAAAAGTCGGGATTAACATAACGAAGTTGGATGGAACCTCCCAGAGAGAGGCCACTTGCATTATGCTCTCACAAGGGAGTAATTTTCTGCTGCTGCTGTCTTTTAAAGTTTAAACTCCTCCTTCCTCCTTTTCCATAATCCCTTGAATTATTAAGACGCAATCTAATCAAAATATCTAAATTTTTTCTTATGATACCAAGTGAAGATCAAAACTAACACTGCCAACTTTTTTTGAAAAGAGAAAGCTACCGAAATACTACATAATTAGTCTCAGGGAACCCATACCTGACAAATTCTCAAGAAGAATGAGGTGCACCTTCAGGGTGCAGTGCTAACAACTCTGCCAACTTTGTCAACAAAGCTTACGTGGAAAGACTAACGAAGATCAGAACCAACTCTTTCCGATTTTGTCAACGGAGCTTACGTGGAAAGACTAACCCCATCATCACGAACCAGCAATTCAACTAATTTCAGTTGAATCAGTTAATAGATGATAAATCTGTCTTGATCTCTGTTAGTTGTAACAATCCTCTAGATAAGATTAGTTAGTTCCAGATATTGTGTAGAATCAGTTAGTATTCACTTGTATTTAATAGTTATACTTGTACACATCAATTGCAATACTTCAATATACAGTTCATTATAATATTTTATCAGTAGCAATTTCACTAACTCGGTGAATCAAAATTAACTCGATACTCAGCTACCTAACAAAGGAACAGCAACTAACCCAAATTTCAAGCGCGAGCAGAGACATATCAAAGAGCAAGGGTATTTTGGTTAATTTGTTTTTATCGCTCTTTGTTTATTTTCTTCTTTATTGGTACGAAAGCGGCCACTTCCTTGTTCCCTCCATGGTCATCGCTATCAAAAATCAAAAGAGCCCTAGAAAAGATTGAAATTTTTGTCGTTTTTCAGTCTCTTACCTCGAGAGCATGACTTTAATTCTCTTTGTTTTTTTTTTCTTTTCATACGAAATTTGCATCATACAGAGCTAATTCGCAATTTATTTTCTTCATAGTGACTCACATTGCCCAGGAGAGGATTATTAGTTATTGTCATTTCGACGGCTGAGTTTTCCTTTCCCTTGGAATTTTTGGGAAGAACCATAATCTGCTGTATTAATTGATGTCAAGCTCCAAACTTTTCACGCTTTCTTAACACTTACTCTAAGGTCTTCCATTTTGTCGGTTGCTCCTTCGGTTTCTGATACGTATGATCGCGTCTGATTGATCGTTTTTGCATCTTGTTGTACTAATCGGGAGGTTTTAACATTCAGATTTTAGAAATTTTGGGTTCTTTATGAAAAGTGGGATTTTTTACCGTTTCTGGTTTTCTTCTTTCATTTCTCTTGGTCTCTGAAAGGTGTTTTTGCTAGTTGGTTATGGAGAACAGTGGGGAGTTGGTGGATGATCAAGGCTCAGGATGGCTTGAAGTTAAAAAGGTCCAACTTTACTGTCCATTTCTTTGATGCCCATCATAATTTTCCGCCGAATTTGGTGATCTTTGTGCTGGTTATCTTTTATCGCTTTTAGTTGTTCAAAAAGCCGATAAATAAGAAAAAAAAAACTGATATTAAGATGGAATTTTGGGTGTTCAAGTTCTTTTAGTTCTACGACACGAAACGGGCTACTCAACAAAGCTTAGTTAGTTGATTGCAATCTTGGCTATAGTGTGTTACCATGGTCTTATCCCCTAGGGGTATCTTGTCTCGCTAATGAAGCTTAGATAGATTAAGGCTACATCTAGAAGATTAAATATTGTTGTACCTGTTTGTTAGCTACTGTCAATTTTATGCTTATTTAACTACGGAAGTATCATCTGGGGACTTAATGTTTTGTACCGGATCTCATCCATGTATAACGCACAAAGAGCCGGTTGTTAAATTTTTGTTCAATTGGATTCTGTTTATGCCTATTAGAGGTAAAGCAATTGCTCTTTCCTTGAACAAGTGTCTTAAAAGTCATGATATTTCATTTATTCTGTTTTTTGAAATTTTATTTATTGCAGTGCTTTTGATTTGTTATTGAAGTAAATGAATTGTTTCTCTCTATCTTGGTTGTTTGAGATTTTGTTTACATTACTTCATATGTAATTGATTTTGTATCTCTGTGTGTTATGCTTAATGCCTTGATTGGGTTCTTCAGAAAGAAAACAGTTTCTTTGGTTGCCCAAACTTTGTCCTAATATGTTTTCTAATTTTCCTTGCTTTTGCTTTAGAAGCATAGAAGTAGTGCAAAAGCTTCTGTTCGGAGTTGGGCTGGGGGATTTTCAGGAAAAAATGGTTCTAGCTTTCAGCTTACTCAACCCTCATTGAATGAGAGGAGTGGTAATATGCGTGGAAAGTGTGGGTCGCAGGCGCAAAAGACAGTGACAAATTGCACTACACGTGAAGATTTTCATTCTGCTAGTACTAGTTCTTCCTCAATTGACCATCAAAATGATGTGTTTGGTGCTGATAATTCAATGTTTAAACAGGATAGTAAAGGTAGTGGAGGTTTCAAGTTTTTACAATCTTATTTTAGTCATTCTAATCCTACAGTCAGGGATTCTCAGAAATTGCAGACGGATAAGCTCGAATCGGTTCCCAAAATCAAATGGGGTGATTTAGAGGATGATGTTTTATTATCACATCATGGAAAGAGTTGTCAAGTTCATATAAAACAGTGTGATGTTGGAAATGATAATACGGTTGCTACGAAGGTTGAGAACTTTAGCAACTTGACTTCTTCTAGTAAAGATGATTTGGAGAACAATGTGGTGCAGACATCAATTCTCTTAGATATCTGTACTGATTCATTAACTAATAAAGAAAGCACTACTGAAGAAAATGATAAAGGCTTATGTGAGATCTCTGCACAGTGTGTGGAAGCTCCAGCAATGAATAGCAATTCCACTTATCTCATCGATCTTCAAGATTTCAAGGAAGTTAAAGCAGTAGATGATGGTCGTTCAAGTTCCTCAAAGTCCTGTGAACATGCTGGCAAAAAACTTGAGGTGCCTACTGCTATCTCTGATGTTAAAGAGTTAAAAATTGCTGAACTACCAGTTACTAATAACAATTCAGTAGTCGTTCTGCAGGACAGCAAGTCACTTCTTGATGAAAAGGGTGGACTAAAAATTTCCAGAGAGGCAGGAATGGTGACAGAACATGTGTTTCCCCTTTTATCCGAGGTAGATGAATCAAAAATTTCAGAACCACAGGTTACTTGTGAGAAATCAGACACAGCTATGATCTTTCGTGATAATGCAATACTTACACCAGAAAAGACTGATGGAAGAATTTCTAGGGAGGCTGAAACTGTGCAGGCTGTCACATGTGCTGCAAAAGAATCACCAATTTCTGAAGTACCTGTTGCAGTTGGAAACTTAATCACAATGGAGATTACACAAGATGGTCAGTCACGTGCAAATGAAAAAATTGAGAGTCAAATTCCGGTAGAATCTGGTGTAATAGCCTTAGTTGAAGAAAAAGAGGGTTTACTTAAGGGAGTGGACTGTGACGAACTGTTGAAGGTAAGTGTTTTGGGAGAAGATGAAGCTGCTGAAAGCAAAGAAAGGTTTAGGGAACGGCTTTGGTGCTTTCTATTTGAGAATCTTAATAGGGCTGTTGATGAGCTATATCTGCTTTGTGAGCTAGAGTGTGATGTTGAACAGATGAAGGAAGCCATTCTTGTTCTTGAAGAAGCTGCCTCTGATTTTAAAGAATTGACAACCCGGGTTCAGGAGTTTGATAATATTAAAAGGATCTCTTCTCAATCAATTGATGCATCAATTACTTTGAAGTCAGATCATCGCAGGCCCCATGCTCTCTCATGGGAGGTAAATGCTTTCCTGCTTGTCATATGAATTTCTAATTTCATTGCTTGATGATATGCTAAGTCAGCAAATGTTACCATCAAAACTAATGGAGTTTTTCCACACATACATTTCTTTAGAAATAGGTAAGACAAACAACTAGAATGACTTGGCTGAAATACTCATGGATTTTTCCTTTGAGTTCAATGTATCCTTTTGCATTTCACCATTCCTTAAGGACCAGTCTCCCATTATTTTTCAGATGACTATTCCATGATATTAATTCTCTTTCTTTTGACTATTTCATATTAGTAGTAGTAGTGAGACATAGATGGGCATCTTGTCTCCAAAAATGATTATAGGTGGCAATAGTTGAACGAGAAAACGCTAAGACAGAAGTAAAAAATTTTGTGGTGGAGATATTCAACAAAATGGCAAAATTTGTAAAAGGTCTTGAACTTAACCAGAATTCTCATGTGTAACTTGAGCTTACTTTTATGAATAAATATGTAAACGGTAAATTTTTTTCAATAGTTGCCTGTTATTAGCTTCCATCTTAAATTAACAGTAAATTAATTAACCAATCATGTCATATATGAAGTCATGTTCAAATTTTTTTTCCTAATTCTTTTTATATATGTATATGTGTGCGCTCGTTCCCTGACATACCTAAGTATCTACAAATTAAACTGGATATTAAAAATTATCTTGATCTTGGCTTAATGTGCTTTGCTGCAAAATGACTTGGCACGTGTCACATTGATTTTGATTAGCTAATTTTGTATGGATACTGATAGTGTGCTGACAATACAGTTCATACATTTTATTCATGCTAAACTCTTGTAAAGTTGAGTGTTGTTTACTTAGTTTGCCCTCAGAAAAAAAGAAGAAGTTATTATAGTCAATTGATGATGAAATAGAGGGATACATGGTCAACAGTTTTTCTAACGAGAATGCAGTGGGTTATTTATCATACCATGTTATTGGTCTGCGATACCTCACCTGCAAATGACCCTGAAAAACTATTGCACATATGTATCTTGTTTGAGGGTTTAAGTTGTAGTTTGGATAAATAATTACTCATGATTTCTTGTACTTTCTAATATTAGGTTGACTAGATTATGTATTCCTGTATGATACTGTATGCTTCCATGTTCTGCAGGTTCGGAGGATGACAACTTCACCTCATAGAGCTGCAATACTTTCTTCATCACTGGAGGCTTTCAAGAAAATTCAACAAGAAAGAGCTAACAAAGCAAGTTCCCAGCAGCTTGAGTGCTCTAATAGTCTCAATGTGTCTGCTGATAATGTGAATAAATTGTCCAGGAAAAGTGATGCAGCTTCCAGTTCCAGGGAATCAACGGTGAAGTCTAGGAGACAAAGTGGGATTTCTGACATTACTCAAGGGAGTGTCAATGGTGGGAAGCGGAATGTGGAATTTGAGAGGCCCTTATCTGATGCCAATTTGTCTAAGCTTGCTTCTAGGGATGCTTGTAATGTGTCAGGTTCTGGAAAAAGCAAAAGAGAATCTGAGGCAGAGAAATTTCTTCATAAGAAAGATAAAACATCAAGTGAAAATGTTTCCGAGAAAAACCCTAAATCTACAGATCACCTGAAGAAGCAAATTCTGGCTCTTGACAAAGATAGAGAGAAGAGAAATTCAGCATCACGGAAATCTCTGGATGCATGGAAAGAGAAGAGAAATTGGGAAGCAATACTTACATCTCCTTTTCGTGTCTCCTCTCGCATATCTCATTCACCAGGCATTAGCAGAAAAAGTGCTGACCGTGCTCGCATTTTGCATGATAAGCTTATGTCTCCTGAAAAGAGAAAGAAAAATGCAATTGATCTGAAAAAGGAGGCAGAAGAAAAGCATGCACGGGCTATGAGAATTAGAAATGAGTTGGAGAACGAGAGAGTTCAAAAGCTTCAGCGAACGTCTGAAAAGTTGAATCGTGTAAATGAGTGGCAGGCAGTTCGTACTTTGAAGTTACGAGAAGGAATGCATGCTCGCCACCAGCGTGGTGAATCTCGACATGAAGCTTTTCTTGCTCAAGTTGTAAGGAGAGCTGGTGATGAAAGTAGCAAAGTTAATGAGGTTCGTTTCATTACTTCCTTGAATGAAGAGAATAAGAAGCTTATATTACGACAGAAACTTCAAGATTGGGAGTTGCGGAGAGCTGAAAAACTTCAGGTGATGAAGTCGAAACAAAAAGAGGATTTGGCCAGAGAGGAAGCTGTTTTGGAACGTAGGAAACTCATTGAAGCTGAAAAGTTACAGCGGCTTGCTGAGACTCAGCGGAAAAAGGAAGAGGCTCAGTTTAGAAGAGAAGAGGAGCGCAAAGCATCAAGCGCAGCACGTGAAGCACGAGCTATTGAACAGCTTCGGAGGAGGGAAGAAAGAGCGAAAGCACAGCAAGAGGAAGCTGAACTTTTGGCTCAGAAATTAGCTGAGAGACTCAATGAAAGTGAGCAACGTCGCAAATTTTACCTGGAGCAAATACGGGAGAGAGCTTCTATGGATTCCAGGGATCAATCTTCACCTTTCCTGCGTCGCTCTACAAATAAGGATGGTCAAGGCCGATCAACACCAACCAGTTGTGAAGATTTTCAAGATAATGGTGTTGCAGGGGCGGGAGGTCCTACTGTTGCTACGGGAAACATCACATTGCAACATTCACTGAAGCGACGGATCAAAAAGATTCGTCAAAGACTTATGTCTCTGAAATTTGAATTCAGTGAGCCTGCAGTTGGTTATGAAAATGCAGGTATTGGATATAGAACTACAGTAGGAACTGCAAGGGCAAAAATTGGAAGGTGGCTTCAGGAGCTTCAAAGACTTAGGCAGGCAAGAAAAGAAGGGGCAGCAACTATAGGTTTAATAACTGCTGACATGATCAAGGTAGAACTCTAATGTTTAAAAATTTATTAATATTTTTTGCAATATGCGCCAGATAACAGGATTAATGACATTTCAAATATAGGAATTTTCTATTCCATCTAAGGAAAAATGTACGGTAAGGAATTTGCATCTATTACAGTTTGCTCAATGTCTTGAGAAATAACATAGGGAATGACAACTTGGGGTGACTTCATTTAACATTTAACAAGTCAAAATTTAAAAATTTAAATGTTCACTACATGAAGACATGCTCATAGACATGAATTTATATGCACACATATGTGTAGGATTGTCAAAGGTAATTGCTTTCTCGCTCTGTATCTCATATTTTTGTGAAAATACTTCTGTGACAGTTTTTGGAGGGAAAAGACCCTGAGCTACAGGCTTCTCGGCAAGCTGGTTTGCTCGACTTTATTGCTTCTGCACTGCCTGCTTCACACACTTCAAAACCTGAAGCTTGCCAAGTGACTATACACCTCTTGAAACTTTTGAGGGTAGTCCTATCTGCCCCTGCAAATAGGAGTTTTTTTCTCTCCCAGAATCTTCTACCTCCAATTGTTCCCATGCTGTCTGCAGCCCTTGAGAACTATATAAAAATTGCTGCATCTCTGAATGTCCCTGGGACTGCTAATATACCATCAAGCAAAACATCACTTGAAAATTTTGAATCTGTCTCTGAAGTATTGGAGAATTTCTTGTGGACTGTCACAATGGTTATTGGCCATTCAAGTTCTGACCAACCGGAGCTCCAAATGCGAGACGGCTTACTGGAGTTGTTAATTGCTTACCAAGTAATTCACAGACTGCGAGATCTTTTCGCACTCTACGATAGGCCTCAGGTGGAAGGATCACCATTTCCTTCTCCAATTATACTTAGCATAAATCTGTTGGTTGTTTTAACATACAGGCCTAGGTCCAATTTTTCTATCAACTGGGAATATTCTTCGATTAGCAAGCTTTCTGATGTTTATGATTTCGGACTTTCCTCAGTCAATATTGTCTCTGAAGAATACAGGCCTCCCCTATCTATACTAAATGGCAGCACGGTTCTATCTTCTCAAGAAGTATCAGAGGACAGACCATTGGATGGATCATGTGGGGTGAGGAGTAACGACCTTTCATCCATAGAAAAAGATTGTGAAAAGAAGTCAAACTATACTTCCAACAAGTTGGACGTCAATGTGACAGATCTTTCCATTGAATGCCAGAAGATAGCAGTTGAGGAGAAGAATGATAAACCTATTGTTGAAGTTGGGTCAGAGCATAAAAGAAATACAATACCGAGTGGGAAGCAACCAAAGGCTTATCTTCTTTGTGCTGTAGCTGAAACTGGATTAGTCAGTCTTCCATCCTTGTTGACATCAGTGCTATTGCAAGCAAACAATAGATTGTCCTCTGAACAGGTGACTTCTTGCTATTACTTAATACATTATTAAAGATTTGTGATTCAGTTTAACAGCAGTCATTTCACTGTTCTGATTTGGGTAAAATTCTTGATGAATTTTTTGGGTATAATCCCTCAAAGGTCCATCTTCACGAACTTCCTAAAGATTATACCAAAGAAAAAGAAAAAGAAAAAGAAAATGGAAATACATTGATCTTTCAACAATTTGACATGCTATCTTGTCATTTTAAAAGTCCCAGAAGAAACTGCCAAAGTGTATTTAATACTTGTTTAAAAGGCTGGCCAATTATAACTGCAACTTTTTGACTCCAAACATAAATGTGGACTTTAGCGTACTGATTTCTCTTGAATGTCTAGTCTTTATCGTTTTTTACTATCTTATCATGGTGTATGCTCATTTATTTTTGCCAACCTTGTCATTAGATGCTTTTTGTTTTTGCACTAGACAATCCTGAACATTCTGCTCTGATTACTGAAGATTTCTTATCCTTTATTTTTTTAGGGTTCGTATGCCCTTCCTTCAAACTTTGAAGAGGTGGCAACTGGAGTGTTGAAGGTTTTGAATAATTTGGCTCTTTTGGACATTGATTTTATACAGAGAATGCTGGTAAGTCTGTTAATATCATGAAACAAAATGGATCTTGCAGAAGTAGGAGGTTGTCTGAATTTATTTGACCAATTTGTAATTATCATATCTAAGAATCTTTTCCAGCTACTTTGACTCGATATCATTTTGTAAACTTCCACAGGCTAGACCAGATCTGAAGATGGAATTTTTCCATTTGATGAGTTTTCTTCTTTCTCATTGCACCAGCAAATGGAAAGTAGCAAACGATCAGGTAATTGATGTGGTCAATATTTTTATTCGTGATGTCACAAATAAGATGTCTGTGGAAAATGAACTTGATGTACAGACAAGACACATACCTAATTTTGGAAATCCCTGTTCTCCTATTTCCTAAGCCAGATTATCCAGCTTAGTGACCTGTTTTCATGTCTTTGGGTGACTACATGTTTATTCTTTATAGTAATCGACAGTGATTGAAAATATATTTGAACCCCTTAAACTTTGATTGGATGGACATTGAAATTATAACTGGATCAGTTGACTCCTTAATTTGGTAATTCCTGACAATGAAGCATTTGCTCTTTAACAGATTTAATGTAGTTTGTTCGCCAACAACTAAAGAATACATAGAAGAATGGATCTAGAAATATGAACATTAAATTTGCTTACAGCTTGAAGATAACCAACTCAATTTGGGTGCACCAAAGAGAAAACACATTAGAAATTGTTTTCCACATTGGTTTAAAGCGTCTACATCAATCATGATCCTTTAACTCTGTTAATGCAGTATAATTCAAGGATACTAATTCATCCAAAGCTTGAAATGAAAATTTGTATATCTACATCAGTTATGTTTTTAATTCTGTTTAGCATTATTATGTTGGCTTATGATGGATTTAATTTATCCAAATGCTTTCCTGTAATTCCTAGTTGAAGGGTTCAATTGAATATCTTTTCAAGTGTGATGACTACAATTAACATTGGACCAAATTCAAGGGTTACAAGCTTGATACTTTCCTGAGTGATGAGGAAAGGACTACCAGTGTTTTATGTATGCATAACGTACAGAACAAGGTTTACAGAGAAACAGAGCATTGGTTAGATAAGAATGTAAAGATGTAGTTGTATGTGTCTGGATATGAATTGAAATTGTTACAGGTAAAATGGCCATCTTAATTCTCTTCTGCACATTTACTTTCAGGTTGGGGTACTTCTGCTAGAATCTCTTTTGCTCCTTAGCTATTTTGCCCTGTTCCACAATGGAAATCAAGCTGTTCTTAGATGGGGTAAAAGTCCTACAATACTTCACAAGGTCAGTGATGGTCTAATTTTGGTGTATAAGAATGGTGTTATTCTTGAAATCTAATTGTTTTACTGGACAAAAACAGGTATGCGATCTCCCGTTCGTGTTTTTCAGTGATCCAGAGTTGATGCCAATTTTGACCGGCACACTTGTTGCTGCTTGCTATGGGTGTGAGCAGAATAAGGATGTTGTTTTGCAAGAAATAAGTATGGATATGCTACTTTCCTTGCTAAGATCGTGCAGAAATGCTTCGCCGACAGTTCAGTATGCTCCTGCTGTAGATAATTTTCCAACTGAAGATTCTTGTGAAAGTAATCAACAGCTCCCTGAACCAAAAAAATGTCAGGCAGACATTCCTACGAGATCCAATCGTTTTATTTCAAAGACTGGCAGAATTGCTTCAACCAGAGGTAGTGCCCTTGGTAACAACAGCAAAATTGGCAAGATAAGATGCAGAGCAACAAAAACAACAGAAGAGATTTCTTCCAAGCACAAGCCGTTGGTTTCTGACATGTCTACAATGCTGCATTCTAGATTTCCTAGAAGTTTCCTTGATAAAGTGGAACAGTTCTTTTCAACCAGAACAGATAATTTGAATGAAGTTTGAATCAACCTCGAGAGGACGCTTACTCATCACTTTTGTGTGCCATCTTCGGAAGCATTTCATGACAAGATCTGTTAGAATTCTGAGATTCACGACGAGTCTAGCAAACATGTCTAGCAGAATATTGTGGGCTATTGAAGGCTCAGTTATGAATTCAGCCATCAGGAGACTTACAGGAAAGGGCTGTTTATTGAAAGAAAATAATGTTGGTAGTAAGAAAAAGCATAAAAAATTCTCCCCCATGCATATTCATAAGGCAAAAGCTTAATACAAGAGGATGCAAGGCATTTCGAAATCGCCCAGTTTCATAGATGTTATATTGTTAAAACTGCAAGCAAACAATTTGGTGTTGTACACTGACCATTATAAGTGCGCAGGTGTTCAGAAGATAAATCAGTATGATGTCTCTCAAACTCAGCGATAACATTGCACCATCAAGAATGGGAAAGGTGATACGGTATAAATGGCAGGTGAGAGTGACCAAGATGAAACTGGCAGTCGAGGTGGAGCAACGACGTTGTACTTGGAGCGAAGGTGACGTTGTTTTAATAATGAAAGGGACGGTGCGATGGCGTTTTAACAAACAAATGACTACGAAGAACGAAACACGTGTAGTGCCTCCATTAAGCGTCTACGAATGACTACTATAGGATGTTAACTCGGCTTGGTTCGTGACTTGAGTCTAAGTTTGGACTTGGACTCGCACTAGGAAAGGTTGGTGTGACTTAAAACTAAAACTAAGTAAAAATGATGTCGTATTATCAAAACTTATAAAAATATGCTATTTTATTCATTGATTGAAGATTAATTGACTAAAATGATACCGTTTTTGTTTGATTGATCGGCAGGTTGAAAAAAAATTGAGTCAGACTCCATTAATTGCCATATTTAAAATTCTCTTCTGCTTTCCTTTTTTGAATTCATGTAAATTGCTTAACCCAAATCACGATTAGGACTAATTAAGAAATAAATACTATAAAATTAATTTCAAAGTTCATGATTTTGAGTAGGTTGATTTGTAAAGACAATATGTGACTCAATCATAAGGTTTGCATCGATTAAAGGAAAAACAATGAAAAGTCATATATACTAGTGAATATTGCAGTTACATTAGTAGACAAAGAAATCAAAAGATGGAAGAAGATAAGAGAGTTCTTAAATATAAGTTCTAGGATGCAACCTATAATAGGCATTAAAAGGTTTAACAAGATAATAGTTTTCAGTGTACCAAACTGAAGGCTTAAGGTCTTGGATATTTAAGTTGGAGCAATCTTTGGTTTAAATAGAACGCTAGTTGGAGCAAGGTGGGATTATGTCTATGCACTTTGGAATGGGAGATCTAGTAGAGGGGAATACATTTTGGCATTAAACAATATTTTAGGAAAGTTACTTTTGGAGATCAATATGTAGAACGAAGGGAGATTGTAATAAATGTTTTTATGATAATAAAACATAAGTACTATTAATGAATTTAATGCTGATGAGAAGGAATAATAAGAACAAGATATTATTGCATCTAAGGATTATAAATATTAAGATTAAGTCAAGAAAAAGATCAAGATACACCGAGGTTATTTTATGTATTACTTATTGTAATCTTATCTTGATTGTTTTTGATAGTTTAAAAGGCTAATCACGCATAAAGTTTTCACTTTATTTTACTGCATGAATTTCTATTCACTAAAAGGCATTAAAGCTTTTGTTTCTAATATAAAAGTCCTTCAAACTTTCAAACAAAGTTTGGGGAACATTTTTGGGAAGTTCAATTCATAATTGCATCAATTGAAATTGAGTTTAAACATTTGAAGGTGTTAAAATCATATTTTTGAAGTAATTGATTGGTCTATACGGTTAGTCATCGACCAATATAGGTTAAAGTCAATAAATTTGATATACCATGGGTTTGTTGTAACATTGGTTGATTCCACATTAGTCGAACAATATTCTAATAACTAGTGAATTTAGAGCTTTTAGTACATACTGATCGACTAATATATTGCATATAGCCATGTAATAGTTAGTTCTTGGCTTTAATAGTTAGGAAGGGTCTCAAACATTATAAATAGGTGTTTTTTGATTGATTTTAGCTTCAAGGAGCATTTGAGTGACTTTTTCACATATTTCTAAGTATTTTTCAATTATTTAAGCATTCATTATAAGCCTTTTGTGATTATCAAAATAGTCAAGTAAACTTGCATAAAAAAATAGTCAAGTAACAAGTTTGAGTTGTAACCTATTATTGGAGTTTGTGATTATTATATTGGAAGTATCTAAAGTAGTTTGAGGTTCTTTTTTACCTTGAGAAAAATTAAATAGGAGGTTCCTCTTTGTCAAAATCAAAAGGATGTGCAAAGATTATTCTTTGCTTTAAAAAAATATAGTGGAAATTCAAAACGAATCATAAGAGTGGACATAGGTAAGAATTGTTTGTCGAACTACTATAAATAGATTTATATTTGTTTTCCCTTACTTTTTACTTTATTGTTTATGAGCATAGTTAAATTTCTTTATTTTATGTCATTCTTACATTTGTGATAATTTGTAGACATTGTTTTTGTAAATTAGTATCCTTTAAATATAATCTTGAATTCACTCCATTCACCCCCTTGGGTTCTATTAGGGAATAATAAATGGTATTAGAGGGCCTATAAGACTAGTATTTCAAAAAAATCATATAGTAAAGGTCATGATAGCATACTTAAGAGGATATTCATCTTGAACAGGTTTGAAATACAAAATTGAGATTTTGTAAGTACTCCAATTGAGTTTGGATTGGAGTTGAAAAAGATCATGAAGAAATGAAGGTGGATAGCACACTTACAAACAAACAATGGGCAGTTTAACGTATTTAACTGTAACAAGACTATACACAATGCACTCTGTAAGCTTAATTAGTAGATATAAGGAGAATCCAACAAAAATGTATTTGTTAGCTGCCAAGAGAATATTTCGTTATTTGTTAGGAACCAAGGATTATAGGATGTTCTATTATAAGGGTAATAAATTAGATAAATCGGGTTATGTGTTTATGATGAGCACAGAGACTATTTCATGGTCATTCAAGAAGCAACCAATTGTCACTTTGTCAAGCACAGAGGTTGAATTTGTTTCTTGTACTTGTCAAGCTATCTGGTTGAGGAAAATTTTTGAAGAGTTACAATTCAAGCAAGTAAAAGCTATAACAATTTTTTGTGACAACATTTCAGCAATTAAACTCTCCAAAAATCATGTGTTATATGAAAGAAGCAAACACATTGATGAGAAGTATTATTTCTTAGGAGATCTCAGCAACAATGGAACTATTGATTTGAAGTATTCCAGAAGTGAGGAACAACTAACCGCTATATTAACTAGACCACTCAAATTACTTTCTTTCTAAAGTCAAGTGCCCATGCATAAGTATATATATATATATATATAGGAAAAATTTTGTAGATATGAGCCTATATATATATACACACACACATATAAGGATAAGAAATCAAATTTAGTAGCGTTTTACAGGCAATGATCACATAGGAGATCAAGACAATAAAAGAAACACTTCATGTTATTTGTTTATGATGAACAAAGGGCTTGTTTCATGGTCATCCAAGAAGCAATCAATTGTCACTTTGTCAAATATAAAGGCTAAATTTGTTGCTTGTATTTGTCAAGCTATTTGGTTGAGGAAAATTCTTAAATAGTTACAATTCAAGTAAGTAAAAGATACAACAAATTTCTACGACAACAATTCAACAATTAAACTTTCCAAAAATCCAGTGCTAAAGGAAGAAGCAAACATATTAAAGTGAAGTGTTATTTCTTAAGAGATCTTAGTAACGATGGAACAATTGATTTGAAGTATTGCAGAAGTAAGGAACAACTGAATGTATATTAACTAAGCCACTCAGATTACTTGTTTTCCAGAATTCGGTGCCCATGTTTATGTGTGTGTATGTGTGTGTGTTAATTAGATTTACTAGTGTTTACTGAAAGTGATTACATAGGAGATAAAGATGATAAAAAAAGCACTTTGGGCTATATGCTTATGCAAAGGGGCTATCTTATGGTCATCAAAGAAGCAACCAAATGTCACTTTGTCAAGCATAGAGGTTGAATTTGTTATTGCAACAACTTGTTCTTGTCAAGCTAGCGGGTTGAGAAAAGTTCTTGAAGAGTTACAATTCAAGCAAGTAAAAGTTACAACAATTTTCTGTGGCAACATTTTAGCAATTAAACTTTCCAAAAATCATGTGTTACATGGGCAAAGCAAACACATTGATGTGAAGTATTATTTCTTAAGAGATTTCAGTAACAATGTAAAAATTGATTTGAAATATTGTAGAAATAAGGAACAACTGACTGATGTATTAACTAAGCCACTCAAATTACTTGTTTTTAAGAGTTTGGTTCCCATGCGTGTGTATATATAGGAAAACTATTTTATAGCTATGTGTGTGTGTATATAAATATATGGGAAATTTTTGTGTAGATATGAGTGTATGTGTGTGTGTGTGTGTGTGTGTATATATATATATATATAGGATAAAAGTTCATCGCCTATGTGTGTGCATATATATAGGAAAAACGTTTGGTAGCCATTTATGTTCATACAAAAAATCTAAATGTTTTGTTGCTATATGTAATTATAATAAGAAAAAGCTGTGGCCGTGAAAGGAATTTTTTTTGTTGCTATGTATGTATATATATAAGAAAAAATTTTGGTTGCCATCTAAGTATTTATTTGTAAGAAAAAAGATTAGTGGCTATGTATGTATATTTATAAACGAAAAAAGTTTGATGTTCATTTGTGTTTATGTAAAGGAAAAAAGTTTGATGGCCGAATGGCCAAATTACAAAATAAATTTGTTGTCATGTGTGTAAATATACAGGAAAATTTTTGGTTGCTACTTTTCTATATATGTATAGTAAAAGTTCGGTGGTTATATGCACACACACACATATATATATAGGATTTTTTTTGTGCATGTATATATAGGAAAAAATGTTGTAGCCAAAAGGAACTCGATGTGGTATGTCAGAGTATGAAGCCTCCAGGGCTGACAGATGAGGAAATCATGTTGAGGGCTTTCTCATTCTCACTGAAAGATGCAGCAAATGATTGATTATTTGATCTACCTATTGGGACTGTGAATACGTGGATAAAGATGAAGAGGATGTTCTTATAGAATTATTTTCCAACTTCAAAAACAGCAAGTATAAGGAAGGAAATTTGTGGAATATAGCAACATAATGGCGAGTCTCTTTATAAATGTTGGGAACACTTCAAGAAGTTGTATGCTAGTTGTCTGCATCACAACATACCTGAACAACTCCTTATCCAATGTTTCTATGAGGGATTGTTACTTACTGAGAGGAGTTTGGTCAATGTAGCAAGTAGTGGAGCATTATCTGGAAAGACTCCTACAAAGACTCATATTTTAATTTAATAAATGGCTGCTAACACTCAACAATTTGTCACTCGCAACAATGTTCGCCATATAAATAAGGTAAAATCCATCGAACATCGTTTATATGAGTTAACATTTTTTGTTAGAAGACTTGCAGTCGGATAGACATAGATAAAGGCATGTGGAATATGTGCAAATACAAGCCATCCAACTGATGAGTGTAGACATTGCAAGATGGAAGTATGGAATATGTGAATCCAATAGGAGGGAATTTTCCTAACCAGTACAACTCGTACTCTCAATCCTATAACCCAGGCTAGAGGGCTCATCCCAACTTGAATTACGAGGAGAATAGGCAGCATAATTACTTCCAGAATAGCCCATAAGGATCATAACAATTCCAACCAAGCCACAAGCCTCCTTTTCCAGTTCAGGGACATCTATAGAAGACTTGGTCAAGACTCTTTCTATTAACAATATTCAACTTTAACAGAGTGTATAATGTTGAGCAAGTTTCACTTCTATAAAACCCTCAAAATCCAAAAGTATACTTCTATAATTCCAAATTTTGAAACCTCTCGATTCACAAAATCTACCTAACGTTTTCAACTAGTTCTTAAGTGATATATTGAATAATCAGGTCTCCACACAAGATCTCTCTTCATATGATTATCAATTTGATATTTTTTGAGACTTATTAGGTCACTAACTCTCGTTACGCAATCTAATAGGATTACTTTCAACTCACTCGTTTGATTTATTATCGAAGTATTAACATACCCAAATATCACAACACCAGAAAATTGAGTTGAAATCAACAACAATCAAGTCACAACAACTCAAGATCAAATTAAAATATGAAAATTAGAGCATCCTAAACATAAATAACATATTCAAATCCAAGTTACACATCAAGTTTAATGAAATAAACAAAGGAATGAAATAAAGAACTTGATTTGAACTCAAACTTGAAATCTGGAACTTCTAGATTACTCTTCTTACTCTCTCACTTCGGAAGATGGTGGCTACTCTTTTTTTTTAGTGTTTTATGTTCTTAATAGTTATTGAGTCTTCTAGGGTTTCTCTAAGGTTTACCAACTTAATTTGGTTCCAAAAATAGTCCCAAAATAACAAATTACAAAAAGAGTCGCATGATGAAAAAGCTGAAATTTGCTAGAATTGTTGTCTGCGCTCTTTGTCACAATCGTGACAAGCAAGCCATGATCGTGACCTACTTCTATACTTCCAATTCTTCTTTTTTCTTAAATTTCCTGTTTCCGTACACTCAAACACACATCACTCACCTCTTAAAACGTAGAATTAAGATCTAAATCATGCTCAAAACCACAAAACACTTAGAACATAAACAAACACTAATAATAACATAATTCTAAGCCTATATACATGATAATCATCTAAGAAATTATCAAAAGCACACTTAAATATCTATCAAAACATAGTATAATTTACACCTATCAACATCCCTACACTTAAACTTTTGCTTGTCCTTAAGCAAAAACAAAAACAAACCATAAACTCAAACAAACCAAACAATAACACATGCATTCATGCAACATGAACTAATGATACAATGACATCTAACTTGACAAACACAATTTAACCTCAAATAATAATCACTCAAGTTGTTGCAACATATTAACCTATGCAATTTATGGTTAAACACTCACTCAAGTTGTTGCAACATATTAACCTATGCAATTTATGGTTAAACACTTTGGATTGGATATACATACCAATCAAGACATTAACATCATATTCATTCACCTAAAACACCTATATAGATACATTGATAATTAGTAATCAACCAAAATTGCAACTATCACTATGTATCCCATCATATCCTATTAAGTATCCCTTTATATCCTATTTTTAAAGATTAATAGGATTTATTTATCAAAACACCTTTTTTTTATTTTCTTTAACGTTGAACTTGTCTTTTGATGTGAAGGCAAACAACTTATCATGAATGTCCCCTAGTTACTCAACTAGGTCACGTTTTATTAATTAGCTTAGTTGGAATGCCATTCTCGACTTTTGATGTGAAGAAAAATATTTTGTCATGAATGTCCCTAGTTACTCAGCAATCACAATCTCAACTAGCTACTATATTTGTTTCAAAAGGGTCAGCGGAATAGTTATTCATTTAATATGTTGGGACCCGATCTGATAACCGGACCCCAACCGAAAAACGAAACAGAAACGAAGAACCGAAAGCGAATTCCGAAATACAAATCGAATCAAAATCCAATAGCGGAAGCAAAGCAATTGGACGG
>JANZLX010000007.1:11207043-11225412 GCA_025531955.1 Erythroxylum orinocense | reverse complement strand
TATAAATGGCAATTGATTATGATTATGACTTGTGAATGTATGAATATGATTGAATTGTGGATATTTGAGTTGAGATGGTTATGGATTGAATTTATGAAGTGTTTAGAACTAAAATTGTGTTATTTCTGGTGTTTAGATTTCGGACGGGAGGTCCGATGTTGCATTGTGTTGTCGGGTTGTGATATTAGAAGTGTGTTTCTTTTGTTTTTAATTTTTGGGCTGTTAAAATATAGCCGTTATGCTGCCCGATTTTTGGTAAAAATCGGGTTAAGAATAAGAATTGATTAAGAGATAAGTTTTTGGATCTTGTATGGATATATAAGAATATGATTAAGCATTGAGATTTGCATGAGGCATAGTTTCCTAGAAAGGGAAAACTATATGGTTTTGATTAGTATGAAAATGGAATTAAGATGAATAAGATGAGAAAAAGGAAAAAAAATATACCAGATTTCGGATAGTTTGAGTTGAAGGTTTCCAACGCAACGTTTTGTTTTCTAAGCTTTGCACTCTCGGATGTCAGCATTTGTTTCATTGTTTCGAAACGTTAGTTTCGTTTTGCTTCCGCTTCTGTTGCGGAGCCTCTGTGCATCCTATAAGAAATCCGTTCTTTCGATTTTTACTTTCGATTATGTTTCCTTCATTTTAAGGAATCATGTGTGCGTATGAGGGATTCTGTATAAGTAGTTGGATTTCGGAAACGAGATCCAGCAATTCACATATGCAAAGCATAAAACGTACTGAATTTCCTTAATATCCTAACCCCTAAGATGGGGTGTTACATGTGTAGAGAGAATTGATAGATTGATTGTAAAACTAGTTTTGATCAACTAAAAAGAATGCTTACTAAAGCTCCTATATTGGCTCAACCCACTTTTAGTAAGGAATATGTTATGTTTAATTATGCATCTAGAAATGGTTTGGGTGGTGTTTTAATGTAGGATGGAAAGATAGTTGCATATGCCTCTAGACAACTAAAGCCACACGAATAGAACTACCCTACACATGCTGTTGAGCTTGTAGCAATGTCTGGGTGCTGATGATCGACTTAAGAGTCTATAGTCATGCAATACACATATGGTACACACATCCTTAAGTTATTCAATCAAATGAATATACAGTCATGCACATGTATATGTGTCATGTTCCATGTATTCTCAATTAACTTTTTGAGTATTTAACTTTATGAAAAGATCTTAATCCATTCCTAATCCATCCATCATACATTTATTCAAATTCCCATTCATACTACCTTCATGTTCTTCAATATTCATTTACCCATTTAGGTTCATCTTGGCCCTAATCAACTCCAAAGACACCAAATTGGAGTGACTTATCATCATTTGTTTCAATAATTGCACAAAACTAAGCTCATCATTCCAAGGCACTGCCAATAGTCATGGGGGACCTTCCCACAATCGTGACAAAAGCTAAACATCTAGGCCATCATCGTGCACTGAGAGCCACAATTGTGACATAACCTAAAATGACCAGGACACGATTGTGCACTTGAGGACCACAATTGTGCCCTGCATTCTTCCCTCACTCTTCCATCAATTCATCAACCCTAAAGACATATCAAACACTTCCTACTTTCCACAATTCATACCTTCGTATGCAACTTCAATTCATGCAATTTCAACTACCAAATTAGCTTCTTGAATCTCCTCAAAACCCTATTTATTTGGTCATTCACCACATATCATTATACACGTAACCCTAACTTTGTCAAATTCAAGAATACTTCAATAACATCCCTCTTTAATATAACCTCACCCTTATTTATACTTCAAATCTCTACCTAAACCACCCTTACAATCCACTATTTTTAAGTATCAAAAGCAAAACAAAATCCTTCCATTCATCCATAAAATTCCAGCAAAACTTCATCATCAATGCTATATGCAATACATCCCAATTCAATCATCATGAATGTTATGCTAACATCTATAACAATAGATTAATAAATCACTTACTTGTTAAGCTCAAAATCTCCTCAATCATCAAGCTAATTTAGCCCACCAAACACGCAAGGATGAAGCATACTATAAGAACAAAATGAAAACACAAAAGGGTTTCAACCACAAGATGACGACGACAAGATTTTGGAGTGACAAAGTGTAGAATTTTAGCAAAATCTCAAGGTTGGAAGGGTTGTGTATGGGTGTCGATGGTGAGAGCAAGAATAAGAAAGCATATGACCAAAAACAAAAGAAAGATGGTCTTTCATGTATGGAAACCATGGGTGTAGGTGTGTGGCGAAGGAGTGGCCACTTATTATGACACTTGTTATGCTAAGATTCAAACCATATGTCTCACACTTCAACTATCAATTGTCACTTGATATTTGATCCATTTTTCACTCAACTACACCACCATTTGTCACTCATTTGTTCTAGCCATTTATCACCCAATTAGTTAGCCATTTGTCACTTATTTCCAGTGCCACATGCCACCATTCCATAGGCCTAACCAACTTAGATTCCCATGTATCAATTTGTCTTGCCATTTGACATTTTTCCTAGACTAGGTGCACATATCACTTCATCAATCACCCAATTGTAACAACAAATTCCCAATTACTAATTATAATCCATCAAAACAAAATTCAAGATATAATCAACACACAAGTACATCATAATTAGTTAAAACCTTTCATACCCCGAGATATATCAATTGAGTGCATATACTATCTTTACAATGTCTCTAAATCATGAGTCATGTGTGGATGTGAATATGATGTATGTAAATGAAATGCACTTCATGTATTCTCATATGATATGACTCAGTCTAACAGTTAAACCCTTGAGTATAGAAATGGGCTATTACAACCATTATCTATTATTTCTAATCAAGATCCTCAATTTACTTTAAGATTTTGGAAAAGTCTGCAAAAGGCTTTGGATACTCAAGTCAAATTCAGTACTGCTTTCCATCCTCAGACAGATAAACAATCTGAATGAGTTATTCAGATTTTGGAAGACATGCTTCAGGGTTATGTGTTAGAATTCTCTGGAAGTTGGGATAAGTATCTTTCTTTGATGGAGTTTGCTTACAACAAAAATTATCAGACTAGTTTGACATGACACCTTATGAAGCCCTATATGGTAGGAAGTGTAGGACTCTTGTATGTTAGACTAAATTAGGTGAAAATAAGATGATCGAGCCTGATATTGTGAAAGATACTACGGAAAAATTTTAAGTTATTCAACAAAGATTAAAAGCCGCTAGTGATAGGCAGAAGTCCTGTGCTGACCTAAAAAAGGAAAGATATTGAGTATTAGGTAGGAGATAAGGTATTCTTGAAACTGTCACCGTGGAAACACATCCTTCGGTTTGGGAAGAAAGGTAAGTTTAGCCCACGATATCTTGGTCCTTATGATATTCTTAAGAGAGTCGGACCAGTAGCTTATTAATTAGCTCTTCCTAAAGAATTGGCCAAGATACATGATGTCTTTCATACTTCAATGTTGAGAAGATATCAGTCTGATGATACATATAAGATTCTTGTGCAAGAAATTCAAGTACAATTGGATTTTACTTATAAGGAAGGGCCTGTATCTATCTTAGCAAGAGAAGTCCGACAACTTAGAAATAAACAAATACCTTTGGTGAAAGTACTCTGGCAATACCATGGACCCAAGGAAGCAACATAGGAATCGAAATCAACCATGAGAGCTCAGTATCCTAAGTTGTTATCATCAAGTACGAATTTCAAGGACAAAATTCTTTTAAGGGGGAGAGAATTGTAAAGCCCTAAATTATGCCCTGGTTGAAATGTTACATGTCTATGAAAGTAAATGTGATAGGTGTTTAAATTGTGATATGATTGTGAATTATATGTCTTGAATCTCGGTTTGATGGACCATGATTAGTAACTTGGAATTAATTGATACCATTAGAAAATTGATATGTTAAAATGTACATTTGGACTAGGAAAATTGTCAAATAGCAAGATAAGTTGGTACATGAAAATTAGTATGACTAAGCCTATACATTGAATGACATTTGGCGGCATTGGTTGAGTGACAAATGTCCTAATAGAATTGCGACATTTGGTAGCTTAAATGGAGGAAAAGTGGCTTACTTCTATGTATGACATGTAGTTTTATTCATTGAAGGACATATGCCCCTTCAAATTTATGACACCTAGCAGTAAACAGGTGTTGAATCACCCCAGCCCATTTGATGTTTTTGCTACATTTTTACTATCCTTGCTCCTCTCCACCGAAACTATCTCTTACTATCACAAACTCCTAGATTTTCTTCAATTTGGATCATCATCACTTGACATATTTGCAAGATGTTGCAGCAAGGAAGCTAGATCTTGTTATCTTCTATATTGTCTTTTTGGTGCTAAGATTTGCACCTTGATCTTGGATGTGTGTTCGTTGCTTAGAAGGGCTAGATGAGCTGGTTCTTTGGAGTTGAAACTTGAAGTTAAATAGGTAAAGGAATTCTAAACTTGATAGCATGTATTAATACAAGTTCTATGATGATTGAATTGGCACAGCATGTGTGTTATGATGATGATAAATGAGTGCTGGAAAATTGATCCTTGTATGGAAAATTCTGTGTTGTTTTTGATGTATAAAAGATAATGATTTTTGAGTTACCTAATGAATGATTTTTTAATGGGATTTGGACATAAATTTGATAAGGGATTGAATTATGAATAAAGTAAAACTGAAGTGAAATTGATGGACTTTGGTGAAGACATGTTGGATGGAGTATGGAGGAGTTAAATTTGGAAACAAAATAAAGGTCATAGGTGAGTGAATCCCATGATCTTAGGATTTATATGGCACCTTCCCACAGTCGTGGGACATGCTTTCGAAGGAAGAAAAAGTTTGGTTTTGTACATTTGATGCACTATATAAGGTTGAGGCACTTAATGTAATGGGACTTGATTAAGGTGTAAAATGAACCTAGTTTGATGTGGAATTAGTTAATTAAAGGTATAATAAGGTTTGGATTATTAATTGAAGTAATAACTTAAGGAAGGTGTTATTTGATAACAAAGTTTCTAATTTTGGATCTTATAAGTTGTTAAAGGATTGAAGTTTACTTATGAATGCTAATGTGATTTAAAGAACAAGAGTAATGTATTAGTTGTAAATGTTTGAGAATTGGAAACTTGTGTGAATACATGTAATGTGTAATTACTTATGTATTCATTGGTGCATTATTGCAAATGTTTATGTTTATAAGGCATGTTAAGTTTGATCAAACGTGAATAAATATGTTAAATTTGAGCAAAATGGAATAAAGTCATATGTTATGCACTACATCACTTACAACTGGTTCTGAAATTCAAAATGTTTTGTTATTAAAACTACCAAGTCCTAGTCATGGGTTAATAGACATGCCTAGAAGAGTCTGCAACTACTTTTATAACTAGATACTAAGATGTCTTGTGTATCTAGGCGCTTCGGCGTCTTCTGTATTTGACACTCCAATGTCTTCTGATCTTAGACACTTCAGTGACTTTTGTTTTAGAGACTTAAGTCTCTTCTGTTTCCGAGATACCAATCATAGGTATCTTTTGTTCTGGTCCCGTTACTCGCTTCTATAAAAAAAGACTAACAAGCTAATCTATTTTGTGTTTTGATATATGTTCTGATCTGATACAAAATAAGTTCTGATATGATACAAGATAATTTTTTATTTGAAACAAGATATATTATGATTTGATACAAGTTATGTTTTGTTCTGACACAATTATATCCTGTTCTGAGATTTGTACATTCTGTTCTAAAGCAATGATGTTCTGATATGATACTTATACGTTTTGTTCTGTTGCAAGAATGTTCTGTACTAATGAATTAAATTATGTTCTGAGACAAATAATGTTTGTATTGCTTTTTAATATGAACAATTAAATATTGCTTAGGATATGACCTGATTCAGTACATGTGAATGTTAAACGACTGTTAGAAATAGTCGCCATTATGTATCCTGTTTAGTTATTCCCCACTAAGCTATATGCTTAGCACGGTGGTTTTGTCTCTGTGTAGGTTATGATAAGAAGACTTAAAGATGGGACAACCACAGTGGCCAATGAAGGAATTGATATGATTTTGGAAAATATTATGTTTAAGTTTTAAGTTGTATTTCAATGTGTTGAGACATAATGTATTTTTTATAAATGGTTTGTAATAACTTATAAATGGTTTGTAATAACTATAATACTGGATGGATTTGTATGTAAGGCATGTATATGATGAGTGTAATATATACATGATGTTCCATATATAACTCAGCAAAGTATGAATGTGAAGTAGTATGTTATCTTATTTTCATTGAATTTCTGGAATATCTTGGTATGTTTTAGGATTATTTTGATTGGCATCTGTATATCCTCTCAGGGGGTATTCGGGTGTTACATTACGAGTTTTGTAAGGAATTGATAACAGGTAGCTAGCCTCAACTTGATGGTGGGCTTGGAAGTCTGAGTTCCACTACTAGGTGACAGTCTATCACGAGCTTAGTAAGTGAACTCAGGTTTGAGGTATGACAAAATTTATGGCTTTAAAGGTCTAGGTTTAGTTTTATGAGTAGCATCTTATAAAGGGGTGATGCGAGTAAAGGTAGATTAAGCATATTTATTTATAACCTTACAAACCTACTATTTAATTTTATGGGAAGTTTCTATAGAAATTTATTACATATGTCGAACATGTCTAAGTGTATTGAGGAGGTTACGTAGTGAAGGATTAGAAAGGTTAGTAGTAGGAATGGCCAATAACCACCAATTTTTAAGATTTTGCATGAAATTTTGGGAGCCTTAGGAAATCAATCACAAGAATATAGTGAAAGACTATACAATTTTTTCAGAATGGTTGGTTCTTTTTATAGGATCTCTGTTAAACCATTAGAGGCTAATAGGTGGCTTAAGGATGTTGAAAAAGCCTTCAGGGTCCAATTAATTGGTTAAGGAAAAAAGCATCATTTGTATTTTATCGACTCAAAAGGGTTACAAATAATCGATAGGAAATAAAGGAGCAGTTGATTTTGTCTCCAATTAGATAGGAAAAGTCCATATATGCTTTCTTTAAGAATTACTTCTAAGCTAGCATAAGATAAAGAAGTACCTCTAAGTTAGCATATGATAAAGGATTGGATCATATTTTCACCAATAGGACTAAACTAAAAAGAAAGTTGAGAAGTATAAATACGAGTTTGATAGATTTCTTAGGTTTACATCGACTACTTTCAGAAAGATTAAAGATGCTAACTAGGAGAGCTTTTTATATGGACTGAACTTTTAGAATGAAGTATAAGGCAATAACCTATAAGTTACAAATTTTTCTATAGTGGTGAGAAAGGCTCAACTTTTTGAGGAGGCATAATTGATATTAAAAGGTGAGAGGGATATGCAGGAGAGGAAGAGGGGAGTTAGTTCAAGTAATAGGGGACCTATAGAAAAGGAGGCAAATACAACTTATCTATATAAGAGGCAAAAAAATACATAGCTTAGGAGGGGCACAAGAACTAGTGAAAGTAAAGTACTTTTTAGGGGTACTTTCCATGAAAGTGGGTATCTTAATAAAAGGTATGGACTCGACTTTGCTAATTGTGCGGAAATAGGGGACATAAGGCAATGACTTATCCTAAATAAGTAAAAATTACTGTAATAACTATTAACATTATTAATGAATACGCATCACTTTATTGGATTAACTAACAATTATAAAACGTGATAGAGACCTAATGTTCAAGTCAGGGTGTTCACTTTGAACAAAAAGGACGAATATACTATGAATATAATGGTAATATATATTGTACTTATTTCTTTAGTACTTGTCCACTACTTGTTTGAAACTATTACATCATATTCTCTTGCATATTATAGGTTTTTGGAGAAGCTAAAGAATCCCTTTTGTAATTTGAAAGTTGATTTTTATGTAAGAAATCATATCGAAAGGGAACATGGTGGAGAAGGAAGTATAAAGGGGTTAAATATTAAACATTGAGAGTGTGGTATTGTCAATCATCCTAATTATTTTAAAGATGCATAACTTTGATGTTAATTTAGATATATATTGGTTTAGGAGACTTTATGCTTTCGTAGATTATTAGTAAAAATAGATGGGGTTAAACATTTCAAACACTAAAAGGTTTAGTTTTATGGGGAGACTAAAGAGAATGAAACAAGAGTAGAACATGACAATGATAGGTTTCTAGTAGCTTTAGTGGATGTAAGAGCGTAAGAAGTGGAGTTAGGTAGCATTCCAATGGTAAGGGAACTTTTTAATGCATTTTCTAAGTTTTTTTTTGGGTTTATAGAGAGGTAGGTAAAGTTTGAAATTGGTATAGTCCTAAATACTAGTCTAATTTTCAGGATTCCTTATTAGATGCCTCCTATGTAGTTGAGAAATTTGAAGGAGTAACTACAAGATTCATTAGAAAAAGTACAGTAATTCGAGTGTATCTCCTTGAGGTGCATTTGTAACAACCTAGACGACCCTCCTACAGATATTGTTCACTTTGAGTTGCCCCTCAAGCTAAACTCCTCACGGTTTTGCTCTTCCCACACTAGGGAGGACGCGTCTTAAGGGGAAAGGTATCTTCTCCAACCGATGTGGGATCTCACACTCTCCACTCCCTTAGGGCCCAGCCTAGCTGGCACAATGGTTTGGGTACTGGCTCTGATACCATTTGTAACAGCCTAGACCACCCGCCCATAGATATTGTCCACTTTAGGTTGCCCCTTAGGTCAAACCCCTCACAGTTTTGCTCTTCCCACACGAGGAAAGATGCGTCTTCCCTAGTGTGGGAAGAGCAAAACCATAAGGGTTTGGTCCGAAGGGCAACCCAAAGCGGATAATATCTGTGAGAGGGTCGTCTGGGTTGTTACAGCATTAGTGTTATCCATTAAGAATGAGGATAACTCAATGAGTATGTGTATCAATTACAAAGAGTTAAATAAGGTGATAATAAAAAAATCATTACTCTTTACCTATGATCAATAATTTGTTTAACCAACTTCAGGGCCTAACATGTTATATGTTATTGACTTGAGGTCCGATTATCATCATCAAGTAAGGGTGAAGTATGTGATATATACTGCTTTTTGGACCTGTTATGGTCATTATAAGTTATTGATGATTTCATTTGGGTTAAGAAATACTCCTATCACATTTATGGATTTGATGAACTGAGTGTTCAACTCCTTTTTAGATTTGTTTATAATTGTATTTATAAATGATATCTTGGTTAATTCCAATTGCGAGGAAAAGCATACAAGGCATTAGAAGATTGTAATAGATATAAAGGAGCATTAGTTGTATGTTAAGTTAAATAAATATGATTTCTAAGTGAATGAAATTTCTTTTTTAATTATGTAGTGAAACCAATGTTACGAATATCGCACCGAACTTGGTACCGGATTGGGTTCTGGTACAGTACTATACCGGTACCAGTCAATACTAGGTATCGTTTTGATTAATTTTTTAAATTTATGAAATAGTCCTTGAATTTTTTAAAAATTTCAAAATAATTCATTGTTATATTATACTGTTGTACTGTATATTTTTAACCATGTCTCCAAAAATCAAAATAATAAATAATAATCACAATTAATATGAAATAACAATAATTTTTAGATATTTCACATATAAATAATAACCACAATTTATATGAAAAAAGACAATCATTATCATACAAATATAAAATTAAGAACAATATAAAGTATTTAAAATATTATAATTTCAATTTTCATTATATAATAAATAATAATTACATCAAAACATCCAATAAAAAGAATAATAAATATCCTTAACTCTCAAATTATTATAATTTACAACAAGAGTTCTGGATAAGGAAACAACCAAATATAATTGAAACACGAAAACAAAACATATATTATTTAATTTACTATCAATTAAATATATTATATATTTAATTAATTAAAATTAATTATTACTAAAATTATGAATATCTTAATTTAATTTAATTTATAAAATTAATTTAATAATTATTAATAAATATAATTAAATTTTAAAATATTTTTAAATATATATATTTCAAATAAAATTTTATTTAATAATTAAATATATATAATAAATATTAGTTTATAAATAATAATTTTTAAAATTTTTATTTTAAAAATAAATATTTTATTAATACTTTGTTAATAAATATTATATAAAAGATTCAAATAAATTTAAATAAAATAATTTATTTAAAAAATAATGTATAATTATTATTAGTAATAAAATATTTATTATATTTTTAAAAATTAATAAATCACAATAAAAGTTTAACTAAATAACAAATTAAAAAGCTTTGAAAAAAAGAAACGGGAGGAGAGGAAATTAGAGTTATAGGTGGTAAATCAGGGTTTAGAAGTATGGTTTAGTAACTTAAGGTTATAGGTGACGTTGTTTAACAAGATCAGGGAGGCTTAATAAAGTTATGAGTAGATAAAGAAATGGGAGCTGCCCCCGTCTCCTTTGAGATGGGAGCTGCCCCCCAAAGGCACTCTGAAGTTAAATGTGGATTCCATGTTTTAGCATGACTCTGGTGTCGCAGGGGCGGGATGGATCCTCCGCGGTCACCTGGGCTCTTGTGTTGGTGGTGGTATGTGCAATAGTGGCGTGGCAGCATCCCCAGTTATCGCCAAGGCCATTGGGTTGCGGGAGGCGCTTAGCTGGTTGAAGGGCGTCGTTGCCGACAGCCAGCTTGCCGTTGAATTAGATTGCCTGGAATTGGTTGCCGCAATTTGCAGCCAACACAATGGCTCCTATTTTGGTGGTTTGGTTTCCGATATTAACCGCTTGTTAGATCACTTTTGATCTATAGCTATTTCTCATGTTAAGAGGTCACCGAATCAGGTTGCCCATATGTTAGCCTCGGCATCTGGTTCTATTTCTGGCTCTCACTATTGGGGTTCTGTTCCCCTTGCTTTCATTTCTGCTGTACTGATGTTAGATCTTGTTTAATACTAGCCAGTACTATTTCAAAAAAATAATAATAAAGTTATGAGTAGATAAAGAATATTCAAGACAAAATGGACGTGTGAGAAGCTTCAAAATTTTACAAAAATATGTTTTGGATGACCTAGGATTGAGGAGGGAGATTATGGAGGAGGCTCACTCTTCCAGATGTTCTATACACCTAGGCAGAACTAAGATGTACAAGAACATTAAGATAAATTTCTAATTGAATAAAATAAAAGGGAGATATTGAGATTTTTATCACATTATATAACTTGTCAGAGAATCAAAGCAAAGTATTAGGGGCCATTGATAGAGTTATAACCTTTACCCATTCATAAGTGGAAGTGATAGCATATTATTATGAATTATATTTTAGGATTTCCGACGATAGTGAAAGGTCGTGAGTCAGTATAAGTGATTATAGATAGATTTACCAAATTAACGTTTTTACCAACTAAGTTAGGCTATTTATTAGATAGGTTAATAAGATTATACATACTTAGAGATCCCGAGACTTTATGGAGTACCTTTTTCCACCACTTCAAATCATGATACTATGTTTATAAAAGTTTTAGAGAAGTTTGTATGATGCTTTGGGGACAAGATTGAGTTTTAGTACAAATTTTTATCCTCAAACAAATAAGAAGTCAGAGAGAATGATACAAATCTTAGAGAATATGTTGAGAAACTATGTTTTTAATTAAGAGATGTTTGGGATGAATGTTTTGCACTAATGGAATTTGCACATAATAATATTTATTAAACCAGCATTTAGATGGAACCTTTTAAGGCTTTATACAAGAAGAAGCCTATATCTCCTTTATATTTAGATGATATAAGTGAGAGGAGACTTTTGGAGCCTCAGATAGTTTAAGAGACAAAAAAGGTCAAGTTAATGCAAAGGAGGATTGGTATTGTCTATAGTAGATAAAAAAAGTTATACAAAGAAAAGGAAACAACCTATGAAGTTTCAAGTGGAGGATCGTGTCTTTTTGAAGGTGTCAACTATCAAAGAGATTTAGATGTTTGGAGTTAGGAAGAAGTTAAGTCCTCAATTTACAGGCCTTTTGCAATATTAAAGGAAGTGGGTATAGTGGCATAAAAATTGGCATTGCAACTGGCTTTATATAATGTACATTACATGTTTCACGTATTGATACTTAAGAGGTATGTGCATAACTTATTGTCACATACTACACTATTTTAAAGTTAAAAGAGAAATTGAGTTTTATATAGCCATCAATACGGATTGTGGATCACAAAGAGTAGGTTTTAAGGTATAAGATTATTCCTTGTGTCAAAATATTGTGCAAAAATCACTCAAATTGTAAGAGTACTTAGGAATTGGAAGAGGAGATGAGAAGGAAATACCCCAACTTTTCTTTCTTCCATGTTAGTTAGGTTTTGAGGATTAAATTTCTTGTTAGAGGGAGGATAAGATGACCTTGATTTTTTTATTTCTAATATTTCTTATTTTATGTAATTAATTCTCTTCTATTTGATGAGTTTTACCTCTTGTCATTAAGTTAGTTTAGGATTAAAGGCTTGGGAATAAGTAAATAAAGTTTGGTATGATTTTAACAACTCTATAATGGAGATGCCATATTTTAGTGTGATATAGGTCGATTAGCCAATGGATAGGTTAATCGAAGGCTACTTCATTAATCAAAGGATACCCATTAAATGAATGAACCTATCTTCCTATTTTCCAAAAGAAGGATCGATCTATCAATTAATATGACTAGTCAAGAATTGGTCACAACAAATTGTTTTTTAAAATGAAGTTATCAACCTTTTCTACGGTTTTTCATTTGGGTAAGCTATGGGATTTGTTGATAGTTGTGCATTAGTATGTGTTTTTCTAAGTTTTTGGTATGTGTTTCTTGCATGATAGGTTAGTATTATTATGTTTTAGTACTTTTTTGTGTGTTTTTGTTTAGTTTGATCTTCATGGTTGTTCTTTTGTTTTAGATATTAGTATAGGTAGGAATTGTTCATTTGGTGTAGGAATGAAGGGTGGACACCTTTGTGATTGAGCTAGGGATCAAGAGAAGAAAAGAGAAGTGGAGCTGCTGAAAAACAAGAACTCGCGATCATGAAAAAGGGCATGTTTTCTACAATCGTGGGAAAACTATGGAGAAAGTTTCTGTTAAGCTAAACACGATCATAGGAAGCACAAGTATAATTCCCATGATTATAGGAACTGGAAGTCGAAGAGACACGCGAGTTTCATGTATATTTTTAGGTTTTCGTGATTTTATAAGACATAGAATCCCGAGAGCCACTAGAGGGTCATAGAACTTGCCTCCTGGAGCCAAAAGATAGACTGAGTGCCTAGAGATAGGGGAGATTCAAGGTTTCATTCCCGATTGGGCAAAGAGCACCCCGTCATCCAGATTTTCCAGATTGGGCAAAGAAGAGGAGGAGTTGCCTCATCCAGTCTTATTTCAATTTCTTTCTCTTATGGTATGTTTCTCATGGATTATTTGATTGATGGGAATGTTATGGATATTATGATTGGCCAAAACAATTTTTAGGGTTCGTTATTGAACTATTTGTAAACCTTTGGTTATTGATTTAATAATATACATGTTCGTGTTATTTATTGTGCTTAAACCTTACAATAAATCGAGCGAGCGAGCTTGGTAATCTGTGTTAATTATACAAAGAGAGTTGTCGATTAATAGACCTATAAATAACAAGTTATTGATTTATTAGGAAGAGATTTCAATAAATCAATACGTTGTCGACAGGATAGCTTCATATCTAGTTGAATGTTTAGGAAAGGCTTTGCACATTGAGAGATCCCAAAGTTATTTCCAATCTATTTAACTAGTGACATTTAGTTACACCTTGAGAGAGGGTAGCTAGAATCTTAGAAAATCTTGGGCCAAGCATAAATTAAATAAATTAATCAGAGGGGAGCAAATAGGGATAATGACAAGTTCTAATGTTTAATCTTGACTTTCTCCAAGTCTTAGTTTAAGAATTTGGTTTGGGTTACGTTGTTTCCTGTTACTTTTAGTTTGTCTTTATTTTACTTATCTTTTTAAATTTGATTGAAATGATTTCTTAAACAAAGAACAATTTAAATTAAGTGGTGCCCAAGCACAATCCTTGTGGGATCGATATCTGCTTTTAACTACAAGTACGACTCGTATATTTGTGATTTTAAGCTTAAAACTAGTAGTGTGTTTTGCATTCAACACCTATGAGAAAACATAAGAGGCAATGATAAGATTTATTTTAAAAGATATTATAATAATCTAAAGGAATTTTCTTGATATTTACACATTTTGTAGAGTTCCTAGAAAATATATTTTCTTTAAAAGGAGAATTGAGATGCTTTTTTCCATGAAAGTTAATGGTATGTGACCATTTAAGATTATTTAGGTTAATTATTTGGTTGTTTGTTCATATTAATTATGTTATTGAGTGTTATATTTAGTTTCATATAGGTTAATGGAGATCCCTAATTTATGGTAATGGGTGGATTAGGTTTTTGACAATGTAATATACTTTTTTGTACCTAATTTATAGACAATTAGGGTTAAATAGGCAAATGAATTTTAATTTTTCACTATTGGCATACACCTATAATTGCTTATAATTAATTGTGGATGTATTTTTAAAGTTTAGTACATCAACAAGCATGGAATGTATGATATATGAATGAATCTTATTGTTGTGTGAACTTAAGCCCTTTTAAAGGTAAGTTATGCAATTTTACATGATGTAATGACAAGCGCAATTAATCATGAAACATTAGTTGGTATCAAAATATATCAAGTACCATTTCACTAATTGAGGCGATCTAGTCGGCGCCTAACTTGAAAATATATAAGTTTGTGTGTTAGGTAGCACTACATATTATGTTTGGTCTGATTATGTTAAATTGTTGCATTGACATAACTTCTTTCCTTGTTAGGAAATTCAAAGAGGTTTGTAGTTCCATTTAGTCATAGTATTATGATTTTTATATGCATAATTGTTGATGTACATTATTTTTAACCTTTTTTTTCTTTTATATTTTTTGTTTAACAATATACTATCAGAATTTGTGTATTTTAGAAGAGGATTCGATAGTGGAGGAGTTTCCTTATACACTTTATTTTAGATGGATCATATTGTCTCTTATATAGATAAATGAAGCAAGTATCCATCTTAAAAATGGAGTTAATTTTCTCTTAGTTTGTGTATGTAATATTTACTATGTTGTATATGTATTATATTATATATTAAATTATGTTTTTTATTATTTTATGTAGATGTATTTATTTATATTTTGTATTATCATTATATTGTATTATATGTGGGTCTATCAGAAATAGCTTTTCTACTTGATAGAAGTAAGACTGCGTACTATTGGACCCCCTAGATCCCACAATTCTATGGGATTCTTACTAGGTGTTGTTGTTGTTGTTGATATATGGATGCATTAATAAGCTCACATTGACCCTTTTTGCTTGATGAATGCCCTTATGTGATTTTAAGTATGTGTGATATCTCATAAGTGGTTTCACGTATACCCAACATGTTGAATTTATATCTATTAATACCATAAAACAAAATATACACACTTTTCTATTTAATACAATGAGTCTTTTATCATTATCGCTTCACTTACTTATATTCTTTATTACTTTAATCTCCTCTTTATTTGCAGCTACTATCTTTATTGAGGTATAAGGATAATTCTCTACAATTCTTCAAGGATTAACATTATTGACTAAAAATAAATGCTTCATCCTAGTTTTCTAATGTATGTAGTTATATCTATACATTGGCTATTTTAATTAAAAAGTGAGTTAAATTATATCCTAATGAACTTCGCCCAAATTTTGCTAAAAATTTATATGCAATAAGTGGGACTTGTTGTATTACTAATTTTTGATCCCTGAATGGAATACAAAAGAGGCGTGAATTATGTGTATTCACTATTTGGCCTATTAGAAAATTAATGAATGAATTGCTTACTCTAATGAATGGTTACAGCAATTTAATCACTGTCAACCACAAAATAATTACAATAATAAAAAGTAGGGAAATAGACATAAAATTAATTTATAGTGATTTAGTTACATAACCATTGTCTAAGTCCACTTTTAAGCTCCATTTGGAGTTCATTATCATCTTATAGTATATGCAAAGAAAAACCTTTTGTATATGCATCTTTCTTCAGGGAAGGGGAACCTTTATACATCATCATTTCCTAGGATAAAAAGGAACCATTGTACTATCTTCACCATTACAGGTAAAGAGGAGACCTAGAGAATTCAATTTCGATCTCAATTTTTATCTCATTCACTCAAATACAACTTAATAATCTACTTCATGGTCAGATAATGTAGTAAGGGTGTTGGACCCCGTTTCTAGAGCCTAACATCCGGAGTCCTAAACCTTGAGCTTATTACCCTATAGGGTCATGATCAACAATTCCCAAAGGTGGTGTGCCCACATCAGTCAGACTCCATAATCTCAACTTGACCTCATCAAAGAAATCTTTGCTCTAAGTCTTTAATTTGCGTTGAAACAAGAATCATCTCCATCGGGGTTTTACATCTCAAGATATACTTAATGAGCTAAAATGTGCTCATACTCCAAGCATGCTCTCCCAAATGACCCCTCACTTATTCTATAGCAACTTTCCCAAAAACACTCCAAAAGACACAAATTTTCATGGAAAGACAATAAAAGAAGTTAGGATTCTATTGCTTCAAGAATCACTTCATTTGGGGGTCGAACGGGGAAGTTATACCCGAAGCAACCGAACATGCTTATACCATCAATCAAATTGTACCTATCTTGGCACAAATGCCATAACTTTTGCTACAGATTTCAGATAGACTTCATTTTTATCTTGTTTGAAATAGGAATTCAAGACATAAAACTTTCATGAAGACCTCAAAGACCAGTTCCAACGTTTGAAGGGTAGAAAAAGGATCAGACAATGGATGATGTCATTTTGAGACGATGATGACATCATTAGACGATACACATTGGGAAAATCTCCATAACTTTCCCTATAGACATCAGATTAAGGTGTTCTTTATATGGTTGAAAAAAGGACTTCAAGATCTACAACTTTCATAGAGACCCCAATTACCAATTCCAACGTTTGAAGGGTAGAAAATAAAGCAGATGATGGATGACGTCATTTTGAGACGATGATGACATAATCTGACAATACAGATTGGGAAAATCTCCATAACTTTCCCTACAGACATCAGATTAAGGTGTTATTTATATGGTTGGAAAGAGGACTTCAATATATACAACTTTCATGAAGACCTAAAAGACCAATTCCAACGTTTGAAGGGTATAAAATAAAGCAGACGATGGATGACATCATCAAATGATACATATTGGGAAAATCTCCATAACTTTCCCTATAGACATCAGATTAAGGTGTTCTTTATATGGTAGGAAAGAGGACTTAAAGATATACAACTTTCATGAAGACCCCAAAGACCAATTCCAACGTTTGAAGGGTAAAAAATAAAGCAGATGATGGATGACATCACGATGATAGCGTCAAAAGACGAATGCTGACGTCATTCTGAGACGGAAGCAAAATGAGACGGTAAAACTGAGACTCAAAAAGTCAAACTAAGATGATGATGACGTTATGAGATGAATGTTGACATCATTTTGAGACGGAAGCAAATTGAGACGGTCAAATTGAGACGCAAAAAGTCAAACTAAAATGATGATAACATCATGAGACGAATGCTGATGGCATTCTGACACGGAAGCAAAATGAGTCGGTCAAACTGAGAGGCAAAAAGTCAAACTAAGACGAAGTTTAAGGCTGAATCAATCAAAAGAGTATAACTTTCAATTCGGATGTCCAAAATTTTCATGTTATATACCGTTGGAAAGATAAAAGAAAGATCTACAACTTTCTAGAAGATAATTTTGTTAAAATCAGCCCAAAACAACCCAAAAATCTCCCTAAAGTCTATACACGAATTTTCCCCTTATAAAACCTTGCGAGTCATGAAAGATAGCAAAATCATATACCAATAGAATCAGAAGATAATAGTTTTTACAAAGCTTTAGTCGACATTTCAAGCCTCAAAACATCAATGTTTCAAAAATCTCAACTACAAAAGATTCTTGAACAATGAACAACTCAAAATGTAACTAAAGCCTTGGCTTCAATAGTAGCTTAAAATACAATAACATTTCAAAAGTGGAGTGATGCCCTTGGCCCTTGACTACTCAATCTATTGCTCTTCACCTGCTTAAGTGAAGGAAAGTGGGGGTGAGCTTAAAGCCCGTGGGTAACAATTTCACATTTTTCAACAAGCGAAGATATTTTTAATGCAGAAATTTATATGTATGAGAAATCATGAATGCATTTCTCCTATCAACTTAGCATGAACACATAAACATATCAAATGGTTTGGGTAAGTCCAAAACA
>JANZLX010000007.1:11160409-11181161 GCA_025531955.1 Erythroxylum orinocense | reverse complement strand
AGTGATTGATTTATGTGTTGGGTGACTGGGTGAACCATCGATGATGGTCACTCACTGAGTTTGCAAAACTCACCCAAAATTTGCATCTATTTTTCAGGATTTAGAAGAATACCCCGTTCTGCAACGGGAGTAGACTTTCTGCACAAAGAAAAAAGTTAGAGGTTAGGATCAGTTCGCGTCTGCATTAGGATATTTCTTATTTTGTATAAAGTGTATTTTCACGCATTCTGTACAGAGTATATATTTCAGTATGTAATAAGTGATGAAGTATGGGAATTTTTGTAATGGGATTGATTAAAATGTGGATATTTTTGTCTCGGATATCACCGTCGATGTCGAGTTCGGGTCTTTCGGAAGTGGGGTGCTACATTTCCCCTTTCCTCTAGTAGTCATTCAACTGAAAAATATTTCAAAAATATTTGATGATGAAGGTATATTTAATTGTTTATTATTATATGTTTAATATTCATTTAATGCAATTATTACATTATTAGGTATAATTTACATAATAATGTTTCTATATGTGGATGAAGTGGTGTGAACTATTGACGATCTTGATTATAATAATTAGCTTTCCCCTTTTCACTACTAGTCATTCAACTAAAAAAATTTTGATGATAAAGGTATATTTAATTGTTTATTTTTATATGTTTACTATCCATTTAAAGCAATTATTTCATTATTAGGTATAATTTGCATAATAATGTTTCTACATGTAGATGAAGTAGTGCTAACTATTGAAAATCCTAATTATAATGATTAGCTTTCCTCTTTCCTCTATTATGGGTTTGCTGCGTTTGCTTTTGGAATTACTTAATTTTCATGTGATTGCTATGTTTTTTTACAATTGAAGATATAATTATTTACTTGTGTGTTTTTATTCATGTTCTAAAATATTGTCTCTGTCTATTTACCTAAACCTCAATATCTACTCTCCAGTCTCCACTCTCTAACATGAATTAATGATTTCATTTTGATTTTTTGTAAATTTTATCATTAAAAATTTTCAAGATCTTAATAAATGAGGTTCCTACAAAGACTATCAAAGGGGAAAAGGAATTTGACAAGGGGATCCCTTATCCCCTTGTCTCTTCTCATTAGTTATGGAGGTTCTCAAGAAACTGTAGAGTGGTGGATAGGGATACAAAGTTCATGTATCATTGTAAATGCAAGAAGCTGAACATTGTCAATTTATGCATTGCAGATAATCTTTTCTTATTCTCCGAGGCTGATTTTAATTCTATCACTTCCTTCAAACCTAACCTTCATTTATTCAACAACTTGTCTAGTCTCTCTATCAACTAAAACAAGAGTACTCTCTACATTTCCAGAAGTGCTTCCAATATAGCTTCTGCTTTGGCTTTTATATCTGGATTCAAGATTTACAACTACTTGTATCTCCGTATACTAGTATCATTACCAATGGAATTCCTTTAGTGACAAAAAATTCCTAATAGATAGAATTGCTAATAGAATTAGTTGTTGGAGTCACAGTGAACTCTCTATAGTTGTCAGATCATAACTCATCAATTCGGTTCTCTCTTCCATAGCACTCCATTAGGGATCCTAGTCATTCATTCCCAAATATATCACTAAGACAATTAATAAAATTGTTAAAGACTTTCTTTGGTCTAGATACAAAATGGATTTCAAAGAAGGTAAGGTTAAATGGGGTGAAACTTGCTTACCTCTAAGCAAAGGGGTGTTGGTATTATGAACTCCAAGCTGATGAATCTATCCATGCTTACTAAGCAGTTTTGGAGATTGATCTAATATAGGCAATCCCTGTAGGTAAAATGGATTAATGCTTTCTATATCAAAGATAAGTCTTTATGAGACTTAGTCATTAATAAAATTGCACCAGCCTTGGTAAAACCCATTAGAAACACTAGAGAAAAACTTAAGCCTTATTGTAGTTTTCTAGCAAGCAATGGTTACTTTTAGCTTTTGGCCAGATCCTTGGTTTAATCATGAGTCTCTCCATTCATTTCCTGATCTTCAATTCTTTAAGAGTCTTATAATTGGTAGTACAAATGTAGCTCATGGGTTGGTAGTACCAAAACGATACTATAATTGTAATTGCACTTCAAGTTTAATCCAATCAATATCCAATTTTAGTATAATAGGGCAAGAAGATAGAATATTGTGGAAGTTAGAACAATCTGGTCTTTTCTCTATAAGGTCAGCTAAGCTATTCTATATAATAGAGCACCCCTAGTTTCCTTGATATCATATGGTATGGTGCAAAAACCAAAACCCCAAACATGCACACACTCTTTGGAAAGCATTCAATCAAACTAAGGCTAGCTAAATGGACAAGATTGGTAAATTTTTACAAGTCCAAAATTGAGAATGATGAACTTCAATTGTCTTTTGAACAAAATCTATTTAAAAAGATCAACCTGTGCATTTTTATTTTAGTATCAATTATTTTTCTATAATACAGATTTGAGCATTAATATTTTTTCCGACGAAGAATGTTAAAACTTTTCATTCATTTATTATACAATTTTTAAAGTGAAAAAAATAAGAAAATTAAATTTGGTTTCGTAAATAATCTAATTAAAGAGGATAAGTCTAAAAAAAAGGATATCTTGTTAATATGGATCAAATATTTATTTAACTTGTAATTATATTCCTTAAGAGGTTATTATATCCTTAAATAAAAATTTTAAGATATCCAAATTATTTGATTTAAGCATCTGCCTTATTTTCATTGACGCCTGGCCAATATTTCGCTGCCCAATCACATTAATTACAGTGATTCCCATCTGTTAGATGAAATTCCCGACACAAGAAATTTGCGCATCACTCGTGCTAGATTTGAAGCGCGAATTTCGGCTACCAAGGAGCTTTCGTTTATTTTCAGAAGTACGCTGTTAAGTTGTCTCTAAAAGGTAAGGAGTCAAAGACTCATTTCTACCATTTGGTAGCTGATGCTCATCGCCGGCTGTTTGCATGCAGTTGGACCTTGCTTTCAGGTACTTTTGTTCATCCAATCTAAAGACCATGTTTTGACTGTTATGGGGTTTGTTTTCTCTGTTGAATTATAAAATTGGAGTGCTGTTTCCATTTTTTCCTTACGCCATTGTTTCTATTTGCAAGATAACTTACTTGTCGCTTATGATTTCATCTTTTGAATAATGCTGATTGATCGCGTTGGTTACTCTATTTGCTCAACTAATATTCTTTCAGTATTTTTCTTCAAATGCCCATGTGGTGTTGATTCTGGTCTGTGCATCCTTACCATGGGACTATTTATTCTCTACTTAATGCGTGTAAACTTAGATTTTGCTTTCTGATTGCTTAAAGAAGGCATGAAATACCTGAAACTCCTTCTGTTACGAGGAGAACCAGTTCATTCATCAATATTTTCTTCTATTGTTAAAAGACTTCAGAAGTTAACCACCCTATTCGTTCACAAAAACTGAAAGTTGGACAATTGAGTTAACTATGAACTGGGTTGCAGCATTGTTTGTTTGTCAGATTGGCGATTGTGGAGTTAATGGCGCTTTTATATACTTTTATGCCATTTTGTTTTAAGGAGCTAAGATTATGGGCTGGAGAAACTGTGCTGAATCTTCAGCTAAACAGCTTCCCAATTCTAGCTTAATTTTGTTTTATTTTTTAATATTGCGACTTATTTCATTAATTTTTTTAAGCGAACCTAAATGAACCAAAATTGTTTACCTAATGAATGAAGAGATTCAAGAATGAACAATTAAAGTAAACAAATAATCTTTTTCTATGGTATGCAATAAAGAAATAACAAGTGCATATCCTAAATAAATTAATTTTATTTGATTGTACAAGTTTTCCATGGAAAAGTCCCTTCGTAAGTTATTTACTTAGTTATCTCATATGCTTAGTTTACACATTATTTTTTGATAAAATGCGAGAGCTAGAGTTTTAGTAGGCATAAATAATTTGGATGTACCGAGTTCAATTGAGCAGTAGTTGTTATTGAGGTTGACCTTTCTTTTATGGTGACTTCTTTCTTTTTCATTTTGGGGGGTGTGACATGTATTTCTTGTTTGAGGAATATGTCCTTTGGGAAGAAGCACTTCTACCTATGTGGTTTTTGCTTCTTTGCATTTTGTACAAATGTTGGCTTCATTAACAATTTTGATCCTTTATATTGCAGTTTGTATTTATTAGATTATTAATATTTGCATTTACATTTTCTCATGCATTTTAGTAATCAATTGGAAAAAAATCTTTCCTTTTTCTTTGAAAAATTGCATACGGATAAGAGGCTTGATCAGTATATGTAGTAAACTATGTACGGGTATGAGGTTATTCTCATTTCCTGTTACTTAAGTGGAATTGATTGCTTTCATTTCTTAACTCTTTCTTGGTTAATTTGATTTCTGAGTTGTTTGTATGTAGTTTTTCAGTCAACTCTGATGTAATCTGTTGCCGTTCACTTTCCAGAATCTGTTTGACTCTTTCAGATGGGTTCAATAAAATCACCTTCTCTTTGCTTTCATTTGCAGCTTCATACTCTTAATTTACCTAAAAATAAAGACAACTGTAAGACCTTTTACATTTCACTGAAGCCACCACTACGGATCATCACGTCACCCCACAGTCACAGGAATCCATGCCAATTCCCATTTTCTATGACCTCCCCAAAAAACTCTCTATATCCTGTTTCTCATAGACCTACTTCATCGCTCTATCAAGTACAGAAAACTTTGTCCAGGTCTATATCTGAGAACATAGTTGTTAGCCTTGTTGCAGCACTTCTCTTTTTGGGTTCTTTTGGTGTTAATGCCAGGGTGAGTCTTGCACAACCAGTTCAAACAAGCAACTCTAGAACAACTATGATGATGGACAGGAAAGACTCCCAAATGGGGAGTATTGAAGCTGAAGAAATGTACGAGAAGTTACTGCAGAAGGAACCACAGAATGTGGAGGTTTTGAAGGTTGTTGTGTATAGTAAGATGAGGAGAGGCCAGACAAAGGATGCTCTGAAATATGTGGGAAGATTGGTTGAGATTGACCCACAAGAAATTGAATGGAAGCTTTTGGAGGCCTTCTGCTATGAGATGATGGGCCAATTGAGTAGTGCTAAAATGTTGTTTACGGAAATATTGAAAGAGAACCCTCTTTTCGTTAGAGCTTTGCACGTATGGTTCTCGACTAATTTTTCTTGTTTTCAAGTTTCTTCTTCCTGTCATTATCCATTGTTTCTTAAGTGCTAATGTAAATCATGTGCATATATTGCAAAATCAATTCCCTTAACCTTGTGTTTGATTAGAGCATAAATGTTGGTAAAGTTTTAGTTTTTTCATCTAATGTAGAATAATATAAAAGAAAATGTAACTTCCATGATTTGATTGTGGATGTCAAGTCCAAACTATCTTTTCTTCAATATTTCTCATTAAATTGTTGTCTTATATGTAATTCAAGTGAATGTTGCTTGAGTTTGACAGCCATTTAATCGGGGTAGAAACTCTTAATCATAATGCTGATTGTCAAGTAGTTAAAATATTTCTGTTGCTGGATGGATTTATTCCTGTGCCTAGGACTGGTCGGAATCATGAACTTAGTCTTGATACGTTATGCATGGGTGTTATCTATTTGACTTGTGGGAGCTTATTGCCTAGATAATAGATAATTACATTAATTTTCTATGTGATTTCCATGTGATATGACCATCTTGACATTTCAGGTCGTTTGTTTGGGACTGAAATTGCTGATTTGATCATTGTTCTATGCAGGGCTTGGCAATGGTGATGCACAAAAATCAAGAAGGTCGAGCTATCTTTGAAATGTTGAATAAGGCTCTACAATTTGCTCGTCAAGGAAGGAGGACCACTGAGGAGAGAAACATCATAATTCTAATGGCACAAATGCACGTTGCGCAGGTGATTTGTTAGCGGCCATTACAAAATTCATGAAATCTTTGAGGGGCGTACTAGGAATTTTTTAATTAAACCAAAAAATAAGAAAAAAATATCACAGCTGGGGATCCAGGATTGTTGCCAAAGAAAATCTATATGTTATTTTTTTAAAGTGTTCATATGTGTATATCTGTACATATTACAGGGAGATTTGAAAGAAGCCTTAAAGAGATTTGAAGATTTAGTTAATGAAAATCCTCGTGATTTTAGGCCGTATCTTTTCCAGGTAATTTGCAATTAATTGATGCAGCTTTTAGTCAGCTAGTGCTTCTGTTAACAAAAGACCTATTTGTTTCTTAATTTTGAATTCCTTATAGCTGTAAGTTTAAAATCTCGTATTTGCCATTAGTTTTCAATAGTTTTATGAACAAATGACATGTCCTTTCAATTCATTGGAGTTTTCCGTAGAAAACACACCCACTATTTTTTCCACGACGTAAGTAAGAAAGGAAAGTAATCCTGATAAATTGTTGTTATGCTTTAATGATGCCAAAAGATTCTTATTTTGGCCAAAGAGATTAAATGTTCTTCTTAGGGAAAATTTTCCTCGACAATTCACTTCTTAGGAGATATCTAAAAGTCTTAGGTAACTTGATTTTAGATCTTCTGATTTCACCATTTAAGATAGGATACGAGGCTGATGGACAGACACTAAGCAAGAAGGGAAAATTGCTCTATGGGCCACCAGCTAATGTAGCTGCCCATCCTGATCATGACCATTACTGTTAGGATCTTCAGGAGAGAGAGAGAGAGAGAGAGGATTATTCTAGGAGTTAGTTATAACCGTATGTACCTAGGGAGGTTATAAAAGGGGGGAATAGAAGTAGGGAGGGTTAAGGAGAATATTTGTGAGAAAATAGTGACAGAAGGTTCATCAACTTCTGAGGAGCTTATTCAGCTCTGGTTAGTGAGAAGCATCTGCTCTGGATAGGGGAGAAAGCTATATTTCTCTACGGTAGTGGTGTAAACACCATAGTATATTGTAATAGTATAGTTAAACTCTAGTATTCTAAGGTCAGGTTCCTAACACCATGACTATTGTGAAAAGCACCCAACTTCATATACTAACATAGACTAGGATAGATATGAAAGGTGCGCAAACAATTCATGCTGCTGAAATTCTTTATGAGTTCAGTAATCTTTTCAAAGAGGAAAACAAACAGATGTAAGGGCCCATAGAATAGCAGGATATAAAAGGTCACTTCATATAAGAAAATGAAAGAAATAAAGCACATATCAAGCGACCATGTCAGCATGAAATTCCTGATACTCTCACAAGTCACACTAGATGCCCAACGAGAACCAAAGAGAAAGGAGAAGAATACTAACAATCATATACAGCAATTTAGAAAGATAAAATTTGGAAGCTAAATAATCAAACAGTTTTAATTATCCTATTAAAAGAGTCACCCCAAAATTCAGCCAGGTTTCCAATTTACCATTCAACAAATAATTCACCCCAAAATTCAGTCAGGTTTTCATTTTCCCATTCGACAAAATAATTTCCATATCCACTGGTTCAAGTCATCCTCCAACAATTCTTGTTCATTGCAGGTAACTAACCTTTCTTGGCACGAGTATTCTGTGTCAAGAACACAATCACAGAGCACATAATGCTGACAGGTTTCATTCAACTTGACATCAGCGACATTTGAGTTGAAGTATGCCACAACAAAATCACCAGCATTTTGTTTATTTGTGGTTGCACCAGTCTTCATTTTTGTCGTATCACTAACAGCAAGAAGATGCCTCCCCTTAAACATTTGTGTCCCTCCCTCACTTTCTGCATCAGCATTGTTATTATTCATGTTGCAGTTTGAATTTTCTAATCTGCTTGTCTCACTGAATGTTTCCTCTGACAGTGAAACAACTCTTCGTCTTGCTTTCCTATTGGTTTTCTTGTCATCTAGACAAGTATAACCTGGCTTGACGAAGCTAGAAATTTCTCCATCATGAGAAACAGTAGAAACATTCTCATAGTGGGAGTTTGGAAGCTTTGCAGTACTAGATTCAGCATCTGCATCAAAGCAACATCTCTCATTTTTGGTCATATGACCTTGATCATAATTTCTAACCCTGTAAGAGTTTAATAATGAGTTATATACCATGATTCAAGTATTCTTCATTTGACTGATCTTCATTCATATTGCCATCACTAGAGCTTGTGTCACTATCAGATGACGCCATTGAAAAGGACTCAGCAGATAGCTGCAAAAATTCTTCCACCAAGTAATGCCGACGATGCAAAATGTCTTCTTGGTAATGAGGAGGTGACCGGGGGTAGGCAGAAGAAGAATGCGAGTCAGCGGTATCATCTATAGTAGTCAGTGCTGATATGCTACCATTTTCACGTACCAGATGGCCTCCTTGAATTGTAAACGAATCGAGATTGGGATATTTAGCTTGCAGGAATCGACCACCAATGCCTTCATGTGAATACAACTTCTGATATTTCTGCCTTAGATTCACTCTCCCCATGCCTGGCAGAGCAACCCCATGATGTGAACCACTAGATATATCCTTTGAGGAATTTTTAGTTTCCAAAAAATTCAAACTAATATCGTCTTCTGAAAGTTGGAAAGAATGCAAGGAATGTCTTGAACTGCTGTTGTGATGATTCTGGATCATTTTATTTTTTGCACAATTTTCTTTAATGTGATGTAATGTATTGCATGCACTGCCATCTGCAGAACCATCATATTCATGATCCATCCACTCCTTAAATTCCCGCAACCAAAGTATAGAACGCTCTTTTTTCATGAATTCAACTTTGTTGATCAAATCAACTATTTCTGCGTCATCATCAGAAATGATATTCTCTTCTTTACTTTGGACCTCATTATCACAAGATAAAGACTCTTGATCAGAAGAAAAATATGAACTATCTTCTTCACACTCAATAGGAGCAAGACGGGATATTTTCTTCTGCAAAAAGCAACACATTGTAGTAGCAATAATGTATATGTCAATATTGATATTTTAAATTCCCCTTCAGAATTAGATCAATAGTTGAAAGCATATTCAAATAAAATTGCAAAATAACATGCATATCCACAGGAATATATCATGTTTTCACATAGATTTGCAGCATCTCAACTTCAGTGACCTACCTTTTTCCTATTTCTGTTTTCTTCTCCTTCAGCACCATATTTTGCAGGAGAATAAAATCCATAGCTAGCAGGTTGCTTCTGCCTGCTGGCAATCACGATGTGCCTCTTCCAAAACTCCCTTCGGCTGATTCCTTTGTCATCTAATTTTAACTAATTAGCCATGAACAGTAAAGAATGAACGTCGTTACTCTAGCAGAACCAGATTTGAGGGGAGAAACTTCTAATGCATCTTAAAGAATCACTTACTAGATGCAGAAAAGTTATAGAAAATAAGATAATAAAAGTATAGAGAAAAAACAATTCCAAGCACTTACTGTCTCTGGATAAGCAAAATAGCTGAACACTTGTGCTCGATACCATCTAGCACAGCACAGCGGATTTCCTTCCAACCACAAGTTATGTAGAGATGGAAGCAACGAGAGGAACTCCAGCTCTGAAAAATTGGAAATCATATTGTAGGAAACATCAAGCCCTTCAAGTGACTTCGAATTCTCAAGCCCACCTAACGTAGTTAGAGCATTACTCCTCAAAACAAGTTTCACAATATGACAGGAGACCTGCATATTTCAACAATGTTGCTGGATAGGTCTAAACTAATTCCTTTATAGAAGGAAAAAAAATAATAGAAGTTCATATTTTAAACCATTTAATGATAAACTAGGATAAGCCATTGTAAAATAGAAGAAGCCAGCATAATTTTGTAAGAGAACAATTCAGCTGAAGGTATCCTAAGTTTTGAACTTATCTCAATTTCATATTCGCATCAGAAAGATGCAGAATATATTAGAACTGTATTTCAAGATGTGTTTTTGGAGGAGTGAGCTCGGCAGCAGGGAATTTACAGAGGCTGCAATGCACTTCACCAGAGAGATTCCTGCCACCATTCTCTACTATATTTTTTTTCTCAAAATTGATGGACAACTGGAAGAGAAACTGTGTAGCAAAATCATGTATATTGATTGATTGATTGCATTAATTTTCATATTATATTAAAATATTGCATAAATTATGAGATTAGAGAGTATCCCGTAAATTATAGGATTAGATATGTTTTAGAATATCCCATAAATTATGAGATTAAAATCATTAGTTTCCATTTATAGGTACTAGAATTTAGTATATAAGCTCAGCCTACTGTAGACAATTCAATACACAATTCCTATTCAAATTATGAGGAAATGAACTCTTTATATGGAGCAGTTAAAAACATAGCATACATATTTAAGCCAACATCCTTTTCTTCCCTGGATTTCTATAACCATGGACAGCTATGTAACAGCCAAGGATTTGGATGAGAGAGGAAAAAGAATCTTAGATGAGAAAAAAGAAAAAAGGAGGTGAGAAGAAAGAAGAATAACGATTTGATTATGACTGCCCCTGTCCTCACATGTGGGACATTGTAAATAGGGGTGAAACAATTCTTCCCTCTGACAGCATAACCAAATAACAAACTGAATAACAAAATAACAAAGCAATCCCTCAAATACTGAAAATAACAAAATAGCTCCCTCCCATACTTCGTAAATTTATCGACCACGACTAGTATAGAATCTTTGCCATTTGATTTTGGTAGCCCATCAATAAAATCCATGTTGATATGGTTCAAGGCTTGCTTTGGTATTTCTAATGGCTGAAGTAGTCCAAGATATGTAATTTGTTCAGACTTGCATTTTTGGCATACCTCCCAACCTTTTATAAACTCTATGACTTCCTTTTTCAATGCGGGCCAATACAATACAACTTTCATCCATTGTTACGTTCCCTCTCAACCTGAATGCCCACCAATTGCTGAGCCATGCATAAACTCTATTAATCAGTGGTGAAAATCTTCAGCAGTACCAACGTATATTCACCCCTTTAAGCAGATCAGCCCCTGCTTAAAAGAGTAGTCTGCTGGAATAGAAGACTCCTTCAATGTTGCCTTAGCGATAAATTCCTGAGCCCATACATCACCGCAATAGCTGCATATCAGATCCTCTATCCAATCAAGCACAAGGTGTGTGATTGCATAGCAACTTGAATGGTTTGACTTACGCAAGGAGCATCTATGACTTTATTCTCAACACCTTGTCTATAGATAATGGAATAATCGAGTCCCAATAGCTTGTACAAGCTTTTCTTCTGCAAATGTGTATGCGGTTTTTGTTGCAATAAAAACCTTAAAACTGTCAGGGTCAGTTTTAATAATAAATGGAGCTCCCTCAAGATAGTGCCTCCAATGTTCAACAACTAGCAACACCGCTAAAAGTTCCATATCATATATAGAGAATCCTTGGTTCTTAAGACTAAGGGCCTTTCTCAAATATGCTATATGATTCTACTTTTGCATTAGAACAGCACCACTACTACTGTCGCTTGCATCGGTTTCAAGTATGAAGGGCTTCGAAAAGTCTGGTAAGACTAGTACTAGGGTCTTGCACACAGCCTCCTTAAGCTTCTCAAAAGTTTCTTGTGCCTCAATAGACCAGTGGAATGAATCCTTCTTGAGCAACTGTGTAAGTGGCTTGCTAATGGACCCGTAATTCTGTACAAAATGCCTATAATATCCAATCAGACCAAGAAATCCTTTGAGTTCTTTTACTGAAGTTGGCATTTTCCAATTCTTCATAGCTTCAATCTTTGCTGGGTTAGTTTGCACCTCCTTTTGATCGATGATATGACCCAAATACTCAATTTGAGTCTATACAAAAGAACACTTTGATAGATTGGCATATAAACTATGAGTTCAAAAGTGAGCCGAAGGTGATGGAGGTGCTGAGCAAAAGTCCTGTAGGCCAATATATCATCAAAAAACACAAGAATGGACTTATGTAAATGGGGCTCAAATATATGATTCATCAAGGATTGAAATGTTGTGGGAGCGTTAGTCAACCCAAAAGGCATCACACAAAACTCGTAGTGACACATATGAGTGCAAAAAGCGGTCTTGTGAATGTCCTCCTCCTCCATGCGAATTTAATGATACCCCACCCTAAGGTCAATCTTTCAGAAATATGATGCGACATGCAATTCATCGAGGAGGTCCTCTATATGAGGAATGGGGAACTTATCTTTGATGGTGAGAGAGTTTAATTGACAATAATCCAACAAAACGCTAAGAATTTTCCTTCTTCCTTACGAGGAGCACTAGAGAGGCCAGGGGGCTGTGGCTTAGTTGAATTATTCCTTACTTCAACAAAGTTTTAACTAGTGCTTCAATTTCTACCTTTTGAAAATGGGGGTAACAGTATGGACATAAATTAACTGGTTAAGACCCAGGTTTTAAGGGAATGGTATGGTCACAAAACCTACGAGGTGGTAAAACTGTAGGAGAAGCAAACAACTCCTAAAAGTTAGTGAGTAGGTCCTGCAACTCTGGTGAATCAGAGTTACCCGAGTTAGTATTGGTGTGAATTTCTGTGATACGTAGGATTGCAAAAAATTGGGCCACCTCCTCGTTCTTAATGCAATATTGAAGTCCCTTGCCCTTAATGCTACCAAGTCTGGCTTGATCCTCCCCTGCAACTCCCTTTTAACACTATTTTCCTCCCTTCATACTCAAAAGAAAGCAGCAGCTTATTGAAATCAAACATGATCAAACTAAAACTTTTCATCCAGCCCACTCCCAATACCATATCGAACCTTTCGAGATCAAGAACTCCAAGATCCACCTTAACAAAATACCCTGCATGCTCCATTCAAAGTTGGGGCAGCAATACTTACTATGAATTCTATCGCAAGGAGGGGGGTGATAATTGCAATCTTCTAGACACTCAAGCATCGAGGAAGCTATGTGTACTATCACTATCGACTAAAATCAACAATGGTGTCCCTTTTGCCAAGCCCTTAATCCTTATGGTGTTGTGACCAACTGTCCCCTTTAAAACATGAAACAAAATAGCAACCTAACCTCCTAAATCCACCACCTCTGTCCCAATAACATCCGCTTCTTTGGTAACCTAAGCCACTTCACTACCTTCAGCCTGTTCGTGTTCATTCTCCTCTTGCTGAGCAAAAATACAGTGAAACTGTTTCTTCACACTGGTGCCCTGGAAAATATTTTTCTCCACAAAAAAGCATGTTCTAGGTTCTATCCTCGACATTTGTGGGTAGTTTGGCTTTGGTGTTGCATAAACACCTTTGGTGGTGCTCACAAAGCCTCTATTTGTCGTTATAGAATTGGGGTATGCAATTTGGCTTTTAGGTTGACACTTAAACGAGGCTTCAACAGAGTCTTCTTGTAATCGAGCTTGTTCAAACGCCTCAGATAGAGATTGAGGCTTGAACACCTTCACCATTGGCCTCAACCTATCGGATAAGCCACTAAGGAAGCTCGAAATAAAATAGGCCTCTCTCGAAGTTCACCCATAAAGCCCCTAAGTTGTTCTTCCATGGAATTCACCCTATCTTCCCAATTAGTTCCTGCCAGCCATAGGTAAGTTGTTCTTCTTGCGTGCCAAGTTCCCAAAGATGGAAACCTGCTCTGATACCAGATATGTAACGACCAAGGATTTGGATGAGAAAGAAAAAAGAATTTGAGGTGAGAAAAGAGAAAGAAGAAGGTAAGAAGAAAGAAGAATAACGATTTGATTATGATTGACCCCATCCTCACATGTGGGGCAATGTAAATAGGGGTGAAACAATTCTTCTCATTGATAGCATAATCGAATAACAAAATAAAAAAGCAATCCCTCAAATACTGAAAATAACAAAATAGCTCCCTCCCATATATTGTAGTCGTTACAAGCTAATCTGATAAGCCTACAAATTTCAGGAACTTGATGAACCGCAAAATCCCTTGAGTGTATCCAACATCCCTAAACCAATACAATAGCCACTTGCCTAGAAGCATCAATCTTTTAAACCTAAATTCGGCCAAACTCAATTCAGCTCCACCTAATCCAGCCTTTTTCCTACAATCTCACTCCCTTAAGTATTTTTCTCATTCATATTTTACACAATATAAGTACCACATTGCAATTCTCCAACTCCAAGATATAAAAAATATTTATCTACATCCAAGATTCAAAACCAAAACAAAATTGCAAAATGAACCACAAACAAGCACTATGACATGCACAAGACTAGAATCTCACAAGACCCCATGCTTAAAATAAACCTTACTAGTCAAAAAAATAGTCAATACTGATAATGAAACTTAAGCAATCTAAGATTCAAACAGAAAGTTGACTCCTATAAGATGGGTACTACCTGTATAAATCAATTTGGAAGTAGGACTTGCCCATTTTAACTAATGGGAAGACAGAAGACAGGCAAAGATTAAAGAATCTGCTTATCGCGTGAAGAGCATGGTACCCATGTTCCCCAAAAAAAGACAAAGAAATATAGTACGCATGTTCAATCGTAACCAGACCAATGTAAGACTAAGTTGCTCTTACAGCAGTATTAAGGTTGAGCAACCTTCTTATCGAATCACTATTAATAAGCTAGGTATTGCTATGGATGACAGCACTTTTAAAGAAAAAATTGAAGATACACATTGGAAAAGTAGCAACTAAACTCTCAAAGATGAACCTTGGTGCATAATTCATTAGAAACTTGTCCCGTAGTAGAATATACAAAAGAATAATTGGAGGGGGAAAATTGAAAAGTAGCAAATTGAAATAGGACAAGCGCTTAGACTTCAAAGCTAGTAATCAAGCACACAAATGTATACCAGTTGAAGCTTTATCGTGAATTCTTACCTCACTAAATGGTGCAATTGTTCGTAGATGATTGAACCCTAGATCAAGGTGCTTCAGTTTGGAACACCTTCGTAGATTATCCACCTTCTCTATTTTATTCCGACTCAAATCAAGAGTTTCCACAGCTGGAAGAAGTTGCAAGGACTCGTCCATAAGAACCAAGTGGTTACATGCACATGATACAAATGACAACCGGTTCCATTGTGGAGAGTCCTTTATGTCAGCAATTCTACTGGCAAATACATGTCGTAATGCATCCTAAATTATAAAGGAACCCAAAACACAAGTCAATATTTTATTTGATGCATTTCCATATTTGCACAATAAAAGCAGAGTGCAACAAATTATTTTGAGAGAAGCACCACAAAAAGCATCACAAGAATGCGTAATTGAAAAAAGTTGACACAAATTAGTCTCATCGGCAGTTCTAACAAGTCCTCTTGTTCATTTCTTTCTTGCCATTTTTCATTTAGGATTCAGCTACAATTGAACAAATCTCAACAGAAAACGATTAAACATTAAAAAAAAAACTCCGTCGGTGCTTTTTCTTTATTGCACCAAACCTCTTCATCAATCAGAAACTAAATTAAGGAAATAAAAAAATATAAACAAGGGGAAAATAAACGAATACACGTTACAACAGTGAGTTTCCTCCAGTCTTTACCACGTTCCACTACTCTCTCGTTGCTTTTCTCACACAAAAACCATATTCTCAATCATCATTACAGAACTCAGTATCACCTTATCTTGCAACAAAATTACACTATTCTCAACTCAAAACTAAAGGAGAAGAAAAAGAAGTAAAACTCACTGTAGAATTGTGACAGATGATCTTCTCTAAGGTATGCCTTAGCTCCAGCAAACCTTTAGCTGCAGACGTGGACAAATCGCATCCTCTGAGCTCCAACACCCTCAGTCTCCCAAACGGCAGCAGAGACAGCGGCGTAGGGTCTCGCAACGGCGACGGAAGTACAGAAACAACCTTCAAGGAAGTAAGCAAGCGAAGAATGCGACGGAGTTGCTCGAGAGCACGATGGTCGCCGAGGTCGGAGACGTAGGCTCGGAGATAGTCCACAGGAGCTCCGGCGAGAAGACTCTCGAGCTCGTGGAGGGCCTCGAGCCGCAATTGTACGTAGTGAAGGCCGGCGGGATTCAGCTTGAGTATTAAGCTTCCGTCGATCAAACCGCCGGCCTGTCGCTCGACGAATTTCACCAGCTTTTCCAGATAACGATCTCCGGTAACGATCGCCATGAAAATTAAATCAGCATCAAAGAGATGATCTCTCTCTTTACTTAAACTAATCTAGAAGATTCAATATCAAGCAGTTCACATGATCTCAAAACTAAGGAGTTGGTGTAATGGAATGGAGGAGTTCAAAGGGATTAGAGAGCGAAACTGCCATTGTTATCGTACCGAGATTTGAGAGAGAGAATATAAAATCATTTTGTTTATTTATTTGTTAAAATAAATTTAGAGGTCGAATGATAGGGTTAGCGTTGGCGACTTGGCGTTTGGTTTGTTTGGTTTATTTGTTTTTCCTAATTTGTTAATAATACGCGGTGTACACCTGGCATACATGCACGTCATCTCATATTCAAAACCCGATTATTGCTTCGACCCGACCCAAATAAAAGTTAAGATCACCGTGGGGTACGGTTTGACTTGATTGGATCACTTGGGATATTAAAAGTAGCTGTGCGTATTCTCGTTATACGTCTTCTAATGAACCTATAATACCGTGGCGCAAGATTTTGTATAATTTTACTGCCTTTAAATTAGTAAAAGGGTCTATAATTATTTTTTAAATGGAGTAAATAAAGATAAATGTATGAATCCACTTGCCCCTTAAAGTTTTTATTCAAAATTTAAATGTATTAAATATAATATAAGAATAAAATTAACTAATTCTCAAAAATATGTATTTATATTTAAAATACTAAATTTTAATATATTAAGAGAGTGCATTATTAATTATTAATAAACTAAAAATGATTTACAAGTAATTGATAAAAATAAAAAATTAAAAGATTGCACTTTTGCTGATATTAATAATAAAAATGTCAAACTGTAAATAAAGTTGTAGGGGTGGGTTTGGCAAAGATCACTTTTGCCAAAATGATTTCAACGAAAACTTTAGAGTCGGTGACATTGTGACCATACATTATGTCACGTTTTGTATGTTTGAAGCTCATAAGGTGAGACTTGATCCAAAGAGTCTTCTAGAGCATGGTAGAATTTTATGAAAGACTTTGGAAGCCTTTAGAACATGGTAAAAGCTTATAAAAGACTTTTGAAGCTCCTGGAATATGGTATAAGACTATAGAAACCTATAGAAGCTTATAGAACATTATGGAATATTATGGAAGGTTATACTGTAAAATGTTGTAAAATATACATAATGTATAGAGTATTTAAAATGAACATTGTAGATTATTAGATCAAGTAAATCTTGTATGTTCATACTAGAAAGGAACAAGTATATATACCCCTTAGGTGTTGGCCTCATTTGTATCATAGGATCATAGCATCATTGACATAGCTCTTTAATAAAAGTATCCTGACATTCTCCCACATTCCTTCTTTCTTTTAGAAAAGTGTTTTGTGTATAAAGCTGACTTGGGAATGAGAGCGTACTCAAATGTCTAATGAGCATTGGTAAAATTCCAAGTCTGTTATAAGTGGTATCAGAACATTTTTGAGATTCTTTGGGTATCGTCAAGATGGATGATTCAAGTGAAGTGACCATCCACGAAGGAAAGGAGATTGAGAGGGTTCCTCCTACTAACAAAGTTAAGAGAGATAAGTCCACTATAAGGGACGCCATGGCTGAAGTAATGACTAGGTTCTCGAAGTTGGAGATCATTATAAGGAAAGATAGGCAGAGGATCAATGATTGGGACCAAAGAGTGGAGGATTTAAAGAAGAACCAAATTATACTCTGTGAAGAGATGATTATCACCATCAATATCATTGCCTTTGATCCTTCTAAAAAGGTGAGTTCCTTGGAAACTTCTCTTGTCTCTAAAATTATTGTACTTGAGGAAGCACTTGCTACTTTAGCTGCTGAGTTGAAGGAAGTAAAGGGAGATTGGAGCTTGTATAAGATGGTGGTGACACAAGAACTGTGTCACCTATTGCTTCCACTGCTTTTGCCAAAATGAAGGTCTTGAAGCCTAAGGGCTTTAAAGGAGCAAGGGATGCAAAGACCATCAATAACTTCCTTTGGAGTATAGAGCAATACTTCAAAGCTTTTGGTATTACGGATCTGCCAAGATGATCGATAATGCTTCCCTCTACCTTGAAGACATGACCATGGTTTGGTAGAGGAGAAGATACAATGATATGATTTCATGATAAGTGTGAATTGCATCGTGCTTTAGAGCATAATTTGATATGTGTTGAGCCGTTAATTCAATCATTTATAATATGTTTAAGTTAGAATTGTGTTAGTTTGTTAATTATTTGTATTTTAAGTGTTTTATGAGTTAGCACAAGCTTTTGAGCTTAAATATTATGCTTTTAAGGTACCTTGATGTGTTTGCAAGTGTTTTAGGGTCAATATCGAAGAATGGAAGATTTTCGGAAGACATTCGGACTAAAACAACGACTCGGCCACTATCATGATAGAAGGTTTAGATGTGGGTCACGATCATGGCCTATATAGTGCAGACATGTAGACACTCACGAATGTCAAGTTTCGAAGGATTTTTCAGACCTCTTAGATCCTAGAAAAACCCTAGGATTACCCAAAACATAAAGAAGTATTAAATGAACATAAAGAGGCAAAGAAAAATAGCTTTTGCATTAGCCACCTTGAGAAACCCTAAAGAGAAATCATCGAGATATAGAGGAAGAGAAGAAGGAAGAGAAGAGAGAAGAGAAGAAGAAGCTGACTCGACATACTTCTTGGATCAAGAGGTTTCTTGACGCCGTTGCCTCCCATCATCCATTTAGATTGTATTTCCTATTTAATTTCAGTTTTATTATTGTATAGAATTTGATTGAATAGTTGAGGATGTTCTAAACTCACCTTCGGAATTTTATTCTTGAATTAATGAAAATATGATTGTTTATGTGTTTAATGGATTTGTTGTGGTTTGATTCTATGATTGAATAATTCGATAATAAACCAAGAGGGTGAATTGAATGAAAAACGATTAAATTGGACTAACAAGAGTTAGGTGATTTAATAGAACAATAATTGAATCAAATCGAGAAATTATGCAAAGAGATATCTTGCATAGGTTTCCGATAGTTTATTAAAGAACTTCAAAACTAATTAAGGTTTTGGATAGGTTGTGAATTGAGAGATTGCAACTTCTATAATCTAATTAGAGTTTATGATTTAGGGTTAATAGTTGTAACCTAAGAGAGAGTAATCAACCCTAGGATAGTCTAGAACTAACAATCCAATAATTCATAATCAGTTATGTTAGCATTAAGGATAGGTAAAATTCCCTTCCTCTCAACTGATAATTTTTTTCAGTTGATTCTCAGGTGTGTTGCAAATTGCTTAGTAATTAGTATTTCATATTTGATTCTTAATTTTATTGATTGAATTAAATTCTTGTATTAGTTTCGTGCATTTTGAATTTCTCTTATTTAATTCTAGCCTTAGATTTTAGATTTAGATTAACTCCCTCCTCGTGGGATCAACATTTTTGGTACTACACTAATGAACCATGCGTTTTTGGATTATCAAAGGTTAATAATTAAAACTTACACATAACCAAACCATTAGATCAAGTTTTGGGCATCGTTGTCAGGGAGGCGATTAGTTTAATTCTTGTAGTTTAAGGCTTTTTCACCTTCTTTTGTGAAAGAGAGGGAGAGAGGGAGAGAAGCTGGGCATAAACTAGATGACACATCAACTTGGATATCACCAGACAACAATGGGGAATCTCAATAGTTGAACGCCAAAAAGAGAAAAACAACGATCATGAAGGATATATATTATAGGGAGCAAAGGACTCTTGCAGATTTCAATGAGCCCCAATTTAGTTAGGAAATCATCATCCTTATTTGAACATGTACACTTCGGGATGGTAGAACTACCAAGATTTTTATGAGTCTAACAATGAAAGGATTCCCATATAATATCAATAATTATTAGGATTTTAGCAAAACGAATCCAGTTCATGAGATTCCAAGTTGGACAAAATCATGGATAAGCACACGGATATGGAAGAGAAACATAAGAGATTGGAAAAGAAGTTTGAGCAAGTAGCAGAAGATCATGCCTCTTCTATTCACAACCTAGAGATTCAAGGAAGACAACTTTCTTATGAATTTTGTAAGAGAAGTGTGGAAGACTCTCTGAGCAATATGAAATTATATGAACGAGAGCAATATAAGGTTATCACACTTAGAAATGGGGAAGAACACAAAAAACCAATGGAAGACCATGTTGAACCCTATCTTGTAGAAGACCAAAAGACAAGGAAAGAGGATGAAGAAAAGAATGACAACTCTCCTTATTATTCCTTAGAACTCGGTATACCATGCTTGAAAATTGAAAAAACTTGGGTAGGTGTCCATGAAGAGAACTCGTCATTTGGATTAGTGATGACCAAGTGACATTCAACATGAATGATGTATTAAAGAATCTAGAGGAGGGCGACACATTTAGAAAAAATCATGTGTTCGAATCTTATAAGGAACGAGAGAACGAAGAATAGTTGACAACAGACATCAAGTTTGAAGAAATTATGGAAGTCTCTGTTCAAGAAGCTAAAGAAGAAGAGGAGATGAGGGAGAATAACGAAGAACCAAGAAGAGAACAACTCATCCTTTCACCAGGCAAACTATTGGATTCTATGAAAGATTCTCTATTTTATTGACAGTTTATTAGTGAAAAGAACATTACTGAAATTAATTAATTTTCTCAAATTTATCAATATTATCCTCCTGATCAATTTGCAATTTGTAGCTTACTCATAAGCTACAAAATTGATATTGAACAAAAAGTGTAACATCCCGTTTCCCCTACTAAGGGTAGGAACCCTAAAATTTAGTATGAATGAGCTGAAAGAGCCAAATGTTAGAATG
>JANZLX010000007.1:11148519-11159657 GCA_025531955.1 Erythroxylum orinocense | reverse complement strand
TCGACTTATCGGTGCTGAATGCGTGTAAGTCGACTTACCCAATGTACAAGTCGACTTGCACACGACTTACACTTACAGACACTTATATAGGCAAAAACTTTGATTGAAAAATTGATCTGTTTATAGGTTGAATTTGCTTTCAAGTTGTTCATGAAAGTTGTAGAACATGTTTTGATCTTTCTTTTGATATAAACTTGGAAATTTTGGCAAAGGGAATGGAAAGATATGATTTTAGAAAAATGTTGTACTGTTTTAAATATTCATGTGAAGGCAATAACTTTGATCGCATTTTTGACACCCTTAGAGGTGAAATTGATTTTTTGTGTCCTTCATGATACTTGTAGAGCTTTCTTTGCTCTTTTCATAGACACCAAATTTGCATAAATTAAACTTTTAGAACATAAGTTATTCATGTTAGAAGAAAAGAGATTTTTAATGTTTGAAAAAAAAAAGAATATTTGCAATTTATTTTTATTTATATATATGTGTTATTTTTATGTTTTAATTTTGATTTATACCTTCTTTTGTGAATAACATTTCTGTCTGACATCCGATTGACCTGATTCTCGAGACATCGGATTCGTGAAATATTTAATTTCATTTCTTTGTGAAATTGGAAATTTTTAGTGATGGAATTGATGTAGATTGGTTAGGTCAAAGTGAGGCGACCGGGTAATTAATATTTGAACCTATAGAAGTCCGAATTAATTATTTTTGGTATCTTTGAATTTCTAATTTTTAGAGGAAATTTTTGTGATAAGAATTTTTGGGAATAATGCCAGGAATGTCACGAATATGTATTGTACACATTTTTAATCGCTACATGCGCATTATTAAATATCTCTGATTGTACTTTTGGTAATGTTTATATATTTAAATTGTTATAGAGGCACATTTGAAATGTCAACCCACCGACGTTACCGAGACTTCCAGGCATTAGCTCGAAAGCTATTGGTGAGTAACCTAAATGGTTCTCGTAATTATTATTTGCTTAGACAACTGTGGTGGATAATGGTGGGCTTGCGAATTGTTTCTGATTGTAGATTTCGGACAGAAGGTCTGATGTATTAGGGAGATATGACATAGAAGTGTTACTTGTATGTGAATTGTGAACTACTTACTTGAGATGTGATAATTTATTACGTATGTGTTGATTGAGATATATACCTTGCTTCATTGTGATATGTGCATTCCACGTATGAATGTATAATCAGATAATGACAGTTATGACTGCAGCAGCCATCGAGAGCTAAAAGTTCAATGTATTTGGGTCTCGAACCCACAGTGATTTAGAGCCTTAGGCTCAACGATTAATGCGCCCATATTGGGACAATTTAAGCGCTCGGTCACAATACCGCAATAAATTGAAAAAGTGTCACATACGCATTTCATATGCATTTGATTTAATCTTTTTGATTGAGTGAAAGGCAAAAATGCTTTATCTACGGACATCCCGATGTGTATCCTGCAGTAAGGGGGCGCTACATTCTTCCTCCTTTTTACGTGCTCTCTAAGAATCAAGGTAAAAGCTAGCACTCTCTTATTTGCTCTAGCTATTTCTGGATCAAAGAGTTTGATCCGGTTAAATTTTTCGATCTCTACGTAGATACCGTTAGAAACAGTCTCCTTTGGTCGTTGTGGTTTGAGAATTATGGTACTTCTTTATATAGATACATAGATCCTTGACTTCAGGAAAGTCCATTTTTTTTCCACACCGCGTGTATGTGATGCACGCACCAGGATTTTCCTACATCAATAACACAAATCCTAGCAAAGTTGATTCTTTTAGTTTCAACAGTTACTTGATCAAGGCATAGTGGTCTAACTATAGAGTTAGCTAAGTAGCTTAAGCCCTCAATTGTCTAATATTCTAAGAGAATATTATGGATACAAATCCATAAAGGTATAATGGTTGACTTGATTTCCTTAAATTTCACTCGTAGTCTCCAAAGTTGGATGAGAAAAGGTTTGTTTGAAATGTTTCAAGAGCTAACTTTAACAACTTCTTAGATTGATTCAGGTGAGTTAAATTTGAAAAAGATGATATCATTTTTGCACCATTATAAGGTCCCATGTTTGCCTAGTTTATCGCATCTAATAGCCGCCTCTTATTTCAATTGTTGCCTGCAGCCATCTTCTCCTTCGCTACAGCCATAGGACCAGTAGCCAGCGTGACATTTGCACATCTAACTGCTCCTCCCTTTTGTGTGCAACGATCATGTTCTTCAAGTTACTAGCCTCATACGTTGGTGATGGAGGAGCAACAAACCCACTTATGCAAAGCTGCCAATAAAGTTTCTAAGCCACCAAACTTTCTCCCACTAGCTCCAATAACACATAAACTTACCTCGCCTGTCTATTGCCTTTCTCCTTATCACTAGTAGCAACACAACTTCATCTAATGTTGTTTTAATTTCCACTATTGTTGCCTATCTTATTGTCTCAATATCTCTTATTCAACTGACAATTCTCAATAATTTTTAAGGTATTTAGGTTACCAAATTCTAGTTTATAGATTTCAAATGATTCAAGGCTTTTAGGTTTATAAGGTGCAGGTAAATCTAAAATTTTCATATTTTATGAACTAAAAAATTTCTCGTGAATTATTTTCTAAACATTGGATCTAATTCTAAAGTTGAGAATTAAAGTGCAGATGAAATTGATTTTAAGACTTAGGGTTTATAATTTCAATTCCAAATTTTTATCAATAATAATCAAACAATTTAATCAAGTTTAATAATAGAAGTTTTCTTTGGTACCAATTTTTAGAAATTAGAACATATTAAATTTACCGCGCGGTATAATAGACATGAAACCTTTTTGTTAGATTTTTCAAAAGTCAAGTTTAACTAAATTCTATAAATAATTAACACATAAATCATAATAAAGAAAGAACTATAATTAGTAACTTTTTTTAAAACTTGATTATTTTCTTGTTGTTTCCCTCAAACCGATTCTGAAGTCGGCTTATCTTAACCACTATATCCGTATAAGTGTCTAACTTTTAACGATATTCAAAGAATATATAAAGAAAACTCAACAACTATTATAGAAAGGATTAGGCAAAAAGTGTTAGTTTCTTAAAGTTTATAACTAGTTTTGAATATAGTAATTTAATTGAAATAAAATTTTAATTTTAATTTTTAACTAAAATTACAATTAATTTATAATTAAATATCAATTATGTTCATATAAAATTTAATATCTCATATTGACCTTTATTTATTAAATATTTTATATTTAATAATAACATTATTCAAACTTTATAATCAAATTTTAACTTAATTAAATCATTTTTTTTCCGTTCAATACATTCTTTGTATGTAACTCGTTAAGTTCCTAAATATGTTGATAATACATATAAATTATAACCCTAAGTCATATTAAGGATTAGATAAATTAAACTTTTTTAATTTATCTTTAATTATCTAATTAAATTATTTATATCCACATAACAAAATTAACGTCTAATAATATATCATGACTACCCAGATATTTACGAACGTCAAAGTGATTTTAACTAATATTTTTTTGGATGATTTTTTTGTATAAGCCAATATTTTCATCTTATAATATTTTGATTAGACATAAAGCAAGAATTTAATATCTACTCTATTTTGAATTCTATCATTTTAATTTTCCAACGTTAGTAATTGATTCTGTTAATTATATTTGTAAAATATTTACAAAGCATCATTCAACTTGGCTAAAGATTTCTCAAATCAATACTAGTCAAAAACAACAGAACATTATCTTAATTTACTTTTAAAAGATAAATCATATAATGATTACTCAACTACTTTTATATAATTCATGTAATATCTAATAATTATTAACTGAGCGATAGTTGACTATAATGTCATAAATAGTATCAAAACATAACAATCTTTATATGAGATAACTTTAGAGATCTCAAATCAAATAATCACTTATACAATTATCACAATTATACAAATTTATTTATATAGATATATAAGTAATGTTTAAAATATATTTCTCATATAGTCAATTCAGTGAATTTTTTTCGCTAACAAACACCCATATTTTTATTTAAGTTTCTCTATACTTTAGTCAATAAAATCAATTACTTCATTAAAAAAACATAACGTGTTATAATCTTTTTAGGCTCTATTAATATCCAATTTTAATGCAACAATAACTAGAAACAATTTAGAGATAATACATAAATGTAATATGAATCTCATAATTATAATCTTATCTTAATTATATTTGTAATGTATATTTATTGTATAAACTTTATCATATATGTATATGATTAAAAAAATGCCTTTCAATTAGTCCTTAAACCATAACTAATTGATTGATCATAAGACATAAATCAACAATTTTATCATTAAAGTGTTAATTTATTAATTTAAATTCAGCAAATATTGAAATAATTTAAACAAAATGGCTTTAAACATTGAATAAGAATAATATTTTAATATTTACAAAAACTCTTCCATATATTTTTAATATCACTTTTATATCTTATGTTCAATAAATACTATTTTAATTATATAAAAATGTAGAATAATAAAAAAAATTTTAAATCTTTTATAAAATATTAAAGTACAAATTGCACTTTTATCTAAAATAGCAAAGCATAAAAGCTTGTGGTACATAATCATGGTTATAAGCGATTGCCCGTGACAGCAAAGGGAAAGAAATCTAGCGAAATGCATCGCCGATGAGGTAGGTTCTTTAACATCTCAAGAAATTTAAACTATTAATGCTAGAGTTGACAATTAATTAGCTTATCTAATATTATTATCAAATTCTATTAAATTTCATTCACATGTTTATAAATTTACATTAAATCTTTTATTCAGTTACAAATTTTCAATTATATTGTATTAAATCTTATCCACTCATAAAAGACATACCGTGAGATCATCGTGATCCAAGCCAACCTAATCTTCCAAGATTGAGATCAGAGTTGAACTTAAATCATGCAGATCAAACTCAATTCTTAAATTAAAACCAAAACGAAAAATCATTTTATGACGATATGCAAGCTGAGCTACGGACCGGACCTCAGAGCAACCATTCAAACTTATATTCAACTCGAGATTCAGATTGATCAACCATGCCCCATTAACTTCGAATCAAATCGAGATGAGATGACCTTCAAGCCAACGGCAACCCTCACTTACACAATGAGATTACCAACATCTTACTAAGTAGGAAGGGATCAACAAAGTTTGAAGTTTTATTGAACTTTTCCTAACACTGCTGCAGTGTTGCACTGCAGATCTTGTAACGGTGTTTTACTTCCATTGGTTGCTTTATTAGTTTTACTAATTATATAAGCCTCCGTTGCCATGAAATATAATATTTGTGCCCTTAATGTTAGCATGGAGTCCAGCTGCAGGGGAAGTAATTAAACTAAGAAGAGGCTAGATAAATATTATAAAGACGACAAACAACAAAGAAATGGAAAGTATAAATAGAATATACGAGCACCTGAATGCAGAAGAAGCCACACAGAAAAGGGGCAGCCAACTCTGCAAGCATAGGGTACTCGCGAATCTCGAATATCGGCAACTAAAAGGACCGATTGCAATATCTCTTCATTAATCGCATCGGTGACGCTTTGCCTTTCCAAAAACACAAACGCTATTAGATGTAAAAACAGAAGATGCTTACAGCTTGCGGGTTGATGTATGTATGTATGACCTATATGTATAGAAACATAAACCCTAGCTTGTGAAAGTGATGGACCTTTAACGTGGGTTGCCAGGCCCATTAGCCCAATACAAGAATCTCTAGTACATACATCGGAGGAGTTGTTTCGAGAACCAAGGTGTGAAATACAGGAACACGCGACCATGTGAATAGGTCTAGTGTAATGTTATTGAACTTAAAAACATTACAGTCTGGATGTGTCTTTTAAATAAAATTCTTGCCCACTCTTAAAAAAATACAGAGCAAAGCAGCAAAGTTAAATTTGATTTCAGAAAACTAAAAAATATATATCTTCGTAAATATATATTTAAATATTATAAGCATTTTTATCCTAAAGTATCAACTAATTGTTTTGTATTAAAGACTAGTTCTATTAAATTTTTAGAACATGAAAAGCTTGTTAGTCACGTGACTTAGCTTGAAAAGTATTTAGGCATTCAATTATGTAATTTTAATTATTTATATTTATATAATATTATTATATGATATGAATAGTTATATTGAATAATTGAAATAATCACTTATAACGTTAAGAAGGTGGCTGATCACATTAATGAGACTTACTAATATATTTGGTAAATGTGATTGTATATTCAAAGAAAACAAACATATTAACCTTAGTATGATTAATTGTCTATTAAAAGATATTTAAGTTAACATTATTGTTGGTTAAAGCAATATGTTTAAGTATCACCCAATGGTGAACTTCAATACTTAATCAAAGTTTATTGTTTGTTTGAATCTATTAAACTTACTCAAAGCATTAATGTATGAGTTTGTATAATGTTTGCACCTTCTACCAAAATGTTTGCTTTTGGCAATGCATTGATTAAGTTCAACAAGCTGAACTATGCAGATTGGTAAAAGCCTACAGCGATTATTAAGACTAATACAAAAGTTGACAAGTATTTTTGCGAAGCTTGGGAGTGGTTAAATAGGCTAAACTTGAACTTGATATAAATGACGATTGTTGAACATGTTAAGGCCATTAATGCCAAAATGGACAATGCAATAGAATTTATAATGAAGATAAAGGAGTACTCCCAATCAGACGCAATTGACAAGTTTATTATGGGGAGCTTAGTGAGTGAGCTTACGACCAATAATTTTGATTATTTATAGCCCATTCATGATTACATGATAGGCATTGCAAATCTAGCAACTAAGCTGAAATCAAGGGCATAGATGTAAGTGAATCATTTCTAGTTTAGTTTATCATTAACTCGCTTCCTTATAAGTTCAACCAGTTTTAGGTGAATTACAACAACCTTAAGGAGAAATGGAACTTTTAGGAAATTAAGGCCATGTTGGTTTAAAAGGAAAGGATGTTAAAGAAGATCAAGGAGCACTCTATCCATCTTACATTTCATGATGGAGCTAGTAGTCACATAAGCTAAATCGGAAAAGAAGGATAAAAGCATAATAAAAGTCAATGAGGGTTGAATCTATAGGAGTAGAGGTTTTACTTCTATAAGAAAGTTCTTTTAACGTAACGCGACATAACACTACTCAAAATGATTAGACCTACACCTATAGCAGAGATGAGTCAAGGTCGATCCTATAGAGCATGCGTGTAAAGCTTTTGAAATGAAATCAATCGGTGTTTAGGTTTGGTGGGTTTGTTGGTTGTCAAATAAGAAAATAAAATAAAACAAAACAAACAAAAACAAATTAAAGAAAACAAGCTAAAAATGATGAAAAGTGATGAATACAATAGGGACCCAGTCATCAGTTCAATCTCGGTCTATACACATGTTGATTACAAAACCAATTACTTGTTTTAGCTAAAAACTACAAATGTACGAGTCGTTACTTATAGTAAAAAGTAGATATCATCCCATACAGATTGTGCTTAGGCACCACTTAATTCAGATTGTGCTTTGTTTAAGGCTCAAATTCAAATATTAAACTAAAAAGTTAACTATATTAAACTAAAAAGTAAACTAAATTAAACAAACTAGCAACAATCGAATAGTGTAATAATGGAAATTTGTAAAGAGAACTAATTAAGTTATGGAAAAGGAGATTTTACCTATCATCAATGCTAATCTAGCCTTTTATGTGTTTATAGGGTGTCAGTTCTAGACAATCGTAGGGTTGATTAGTCTCTCTTGAGTTATAATCATTCCCTAAATTGTAAACCCTAATCAAATTATGGATTTGTAATCTCTCAATTCACAAATTACCCACAATTATAATTAGTTCTAAAGCTTACTAATAAACAATCAGGTCTCACACGAGATCTCTCTCCATTAAATTACCAACTAGATTGATTATGTGGTCAATTAGATCGCCTAACTTTTGTTAATCCAATTTAATCATTTTTATCCGGTTCACCCTCTCGGTTTATTACCGAAATATGTAAATACGTCAATAAATCACAACACCCAACTTAATTAAATACAAATCAACTAGATTAACATTAAAGACAAGCAAAATCCCGAAGGTAAAGTTAGAATATTATTAACAACTCAAAATCAATAACCATACAACCCATCTCAATCTTACACATTTAAATGAATAAAAAAGTAAATGGGGAGGAAATGAAACTCATATTGGTTGATTCAGGAGAGCAGCAGTATCGGGAGATCACCTACTCCAGGAAGCTCAATGTCGGAACCCTTTTTTTCTTCCTCTTTTTCTCTCTCTCTTTTGAGTTTCCAAATGTAGGCAGAATGTCCAACTCCTTTAGGGTTATATCATAATCCTTTTATAGTATTTACCAATTAAGGTAACCCTAGTGTCTTTCTAAGGTTTGAAATGTCCCTTAAAAACTCGAATCCAAAAGTGATTCCGTGTTTGTTTGTGCGCAGGCCACGATCGTGGCCTTTAGTGCACGACCGTGGCCTAGTTATTTGCTCTCTATCATGATTGTGGTAGATTCCCCACGATCGTGGTCCTATGTTCGAGCTTCTATCATGATAGTGGCATATTTTCCATGATCGTGGCCCTATGTTGGTGCTTCTGTCACGATCGTGGCAGGTCCCCCATGATCGTGGCCTAGTGTTTTGGTTCGAGTCTCCTCCAAAGCTCTTCCGAATTTCCTAAAACAGGTTTTAGGGGTTTATTATCACAAGCATTTATAAATAGGTTAAGGTGGGTTAAACAGGTTTTAGGGGTTTATTATCACAAGCATTTATAAACTACTAAGTGTACCAAAGGATGACAAAGAAAAGCTTCTAAGATATGCAAATAGATAAGCCTACTTCTTCACAATTATTGTAGCTACTACATGTTATTCTTTTTCTTTTCTTTTCTTTTCTTTTTTATATGATTTTATTATTTTCTTTTTTTTCTTCTCTTTTTTATAAACATAATAAAGAAATAATGAATAGAAAACATAAACTATATTCAATGGGCTCTTAACTTCTGATTCCACGCTCAAATATCACTTAGAACTCTATTAACTTGTGATTTGCCAAGCTAATGGGATTTGTGGGTTTTAAAATTTGGTGATTTCAAGAAACAAAAGATTATAGACTCAACGGGGCTAGCAAGGGATAATAAAAGGGTAGGTCATTTAAGCCAAAGGTTAAAGCAAGAAGGACTTAATCATTTCTATCTAGCATGTATCTAGTATATTTAAACTGATTCAAAACATGTAACACCCCACTACCATAGAGTATATACCAGAATGCCCTGAGGACATTTGTTGGTCCCCAAATTTTTTTTATTATTATTAAGCATGATTTAAATAATTTTTGAGGTTTTGATCGGTTAATCATTTTAAAATTATTTAATTATGTAAAAAGTTAGTATGATTTATTGCATGGGTTAATGGACTTAAAGTGTTAAGGTTATAAGAATGTTCAAGGGTATTTTTGGCAAGACACTTAAGCATAAAAGACATAAGGCTTATAAGGAGGGGAAAAATGGACTTTGCACACTCATTAAGGGTAGAAATGGAAGAAGAAATGTTGTCTTGTTCTATTAAGAAGGGAAAAATGTAATTTGAGGGAGAGAAAGAAGAGAAATACGAAAATAAAAAGAGGAGAAGAGAGTTTCAGTGGAGAAGAGAGAAAAGAAGCCAGGTTTCGATTTTTCTTAGCCTTTAAGAGAGATTTTAAGGTGGCTCAAGAAGAGAAAAAGGTAGAGGAACAAAAGAGCTTTCATTAGAGCCAAGAAACAATTTGATTGGTGAAGAATCAAGGTAGGATTATTTTGAATCTTTTAGATTTTTGGAAGGATTTTAGTTCATGGAATTTAGAAAATGCATGGGTTTAAGTATTCTAGAATCAATTTTAATGATTTTGCATTGTGGGATTTTCATTTGGATTCCTATTGAATGGTTTTGCCATTGTTGAAGGAAATCAAGAAAGGTAAGAGGAACAAGAGGAAAGGCATTTTAAGCAAGTTTTAAGCAAGAAAATCAAGGCGGGTTACATTTTTATAATTAAGTAATAAGTCATTAATGTTTCTTTCAAGAAATAGAAATAAATTATTTCAACTACTTTTCAAATGTGCATTTATTGCTTTTTAGATGCTTTAAGAATGTGCTACATGTTAGTATATGAATTGTGTTATTGGTTTATAAAATGAATGATGGAAATGATTTCGAAAGAATATTAATTTTTGAAACGATATTATGGTTATGAAAACAAGTTTCAGAAAAATGTGTCATTTTAGGCAACAAGTTTACAAGTTTATGAAATATATGTTATATGGGTTTGTGATGGTTCCCTAAGTTAAGTTAAGTTAAGTGTACTTTGATGAAAGGCTTTTCCCACCTGCCCGCTAGTGGTATGGAACTCCTTCACGGACTCTCATAAGTTCACGGCTACGCAAGACCATTAGGTGGGATTGCAATAGTACGTTATGTTCACGGCTATACATGACCATTATATAGATATGTGTAGAACATTCTATTTTGGATACACCCAAACCATTTCGATTTGTTTATGTACTTATGATATGTTGACAAGATTGATGCATACATGATTTACATTATGGTGATTTTGGTTGAGAATTTAAGAAATATGTTTTTATGATTCAATGTAAATTTTTACAATAGAAAAATTTTTTTAATGGTTTTACTTGTTACTTGTTATATTTCCATCCCATCTTTAGGTGAAGAGAATGAGATTGAGTAACCAAGAGTCAAGGCATCACTCTGATTATGCATATTTTGTATTTTGAAGTTAGTTCATGTAAAACAAAGCTTTAGCCGCATTTCGAAAATTATTGGGTTTTGTATCTTTTGTATTTTGGATTTTGATACCAATGATATAATGTGGCTTGGAATGCCATTAAAGCTTTGCGAGCTTTTATTTTTGTTGTTAATGAAATACGAATTATGTATAGATGATGTTAAGTTGGAATTAGGTATATTTGAAGAAGTAACTTAAGATGATATATATATATATGTGTGTGTGTGTGTGTGTGTGTGTGTGAGAGAGAGAGAGAGAGAGAGAGAGAGAGAGAGAGGGAGAGAGAGAGAGAGAGAAATTTTA
>JANZLX010000007.1:11136484-11148419 GCA_025531955.1 Erythroxylum orinocense | reverse complement strand
ACTTGAGGAAGTTATCGATTTGATATGATTATTTTGATTGTGAATTGTTGTTACATACATATATATAAGTGAGATGTATTATGGAAAAGGAGCATAGAAATGGTATGAGACTTTAAGCTTCATGAATTATTTGGATTACGCTCACGTTTGTATGACGAGCAATAATACGCATATGTTTTATGGTTCAAGGGTTGGACTCCGAAAACGGGGCCCACCATGCTTGGTATCAGAGCAAGAAGAGATTACAAGGAACCACGCTTAAGTATGATGGTATTTTGTTAAGAGTTGGATTCCGGAAACGGGATCCATCACATAGCCCATACTCCGAACCAAGTAGGGTATAGGATGGTGAAGGGATGAATTGCACAGTAATTGACTACAGAAAGGTTCATGAGTTGGATAATTAACTGTCGAAGAGTTCGAGTATTAATCCACTTATATTCTGGTAAGTTGGAATCATGAAACCCTTCATGATTTACTCAAATTAAGAGTTAATTCACGTGACCAAAATAACTGGAAACCTCAGGGTGACACACATAAAAGATCGGATGAAAAACAAAGTGTGCATGACTATCATTTAAGCAAGCCATGATCGTGACTGATTTATGTACAAATGAATTTTTAGCCAAAAACACACTTAATAGAGAGGCTAAGAGTCCAAAATAGTTTTGGAAGTTGAGAGGAGTAATCTTGAGATTGGTTCATGCAATTTTAAGTAATTGTTGCATGAGACTAATTGTATGTAACTTGATCTTGATCTAACTCTCACTAGAGCATCTACTTGAACTCATCTTGTTTGGTGCTCTAACCACCCTTACACACTGATTTTTCTTCATCTTTGCGTGCTCTCTAGAGGCCGAGGAAGAAGATTCAAGAAAGGAGTATTTGCAAGGTACATATGCCGTAATTTCATGTTCTTATAATTTGTTTATACATGCACACGAATTCTGGATTTTTTTAGGATGCCATGGGTTGGAATTTTGATTCCAACACTTCCACTACCTTACCATGTATGTGATGCATGGACCCATGGCTCTCCAACAATGATAGTCTTTTAGCGTTTTTATTAATGTTCATTATTAATAGAATAATGACTAAAAATAATTTAGAGATAATATATAAATACAATATAAATCTCATTATAATTTCATTTACAATGTATAACTATTCTATAAATTTTATCATATACATTTAAATATGTACAAGATAAAGAATGTCTTTAAATTATTTTGTTACTAAAATACTAATAAAGCGATTAGCTATGAAGCATAAACTAACAATATCGATATATTTTATCAAATAGTGAAATAAATTTGAATTTTTATATTTTCTATAAATATAATTAAATTAGTGAACATTCATAATAAACCAGTAGTGCACCTCGACAAAATTATAGTCCACTGCACCACTCATAACCCTTCATGATCTTTTTCTTGAAATTTTTTGAATTGTCCCAAAAAGAATTTAAGTTGAAAAGATCTCAATATGAGCTCAAAAAGGAAATACGGGATAAGGAAATTTCACTTCAGGAAAAAGTTGGATTTGTATGTAAAGTACAATGCTGAAGGAACAGCACCTAGAATTGGAGGAGAAATTAATAGGTGTAAACAGGTCAATAAAATCAATAGGGACAAATTAGCATCTCACATTACACGAAAGTGAATTTATAACTTCCTTACAATTGCAAATGCAATCAATAAGAGTTTTCTTATACCTAAGCCTCCATTGGACTGCTAATTTCCACCTCTCTAAAGACCACCTGAATTTGCTAGACAAAACAACGTCAGCACCTTCATTTCCATTACGCAGATTATTTGCTTCTAAGAAGGAACAGGCCTCATCACCGAAAGAACACAGCACCTTCCCCAGTTCTACAAGGTCAGGGAGATTTTGTGTTTTGTCAAGAACTGCCAACAGTGAACTATCTTGCTCAATTGTCGTTGGCAATTTGTTCAGAATCGTGTGACATTTATTTGATATCCACTTCATGATGGATACCTCATTTTCCTCAGAAAGTTGAGAACCAGAGTAAGCAAGGTGATTAATCAATCTCCGGTGACTTGGTGGAGTAGCCCATAACCGCAAAGCAGATAACAAAGCATAAGATGGCTTCCCATCTTGATTAATGTACATAGATTCTCTTGGCCACTGACTGCATGAATACATATTGAGTTCTAAGGGAATGAATACCTTATCGCTTGGATTATCATTGAGGATAAAACCATAGTGTTCAAGAAGCTCCAAGTTAGTGTACGTTCCATAGCTTAAGAGAACCTGAAAACAAAAGGCACAACGTAAAAGCCAATAATACCAAAACTATGATACAGCTTCTACTTGAAATTCATTAGAACTACAAAATCGATTTCTTCCCTCGAATATGGTGAAGATTAAATTAGAAACAACCAACAAATTAATCTCTCAAGCTAGAAATAACCAACGAATTGATCTCTAAACAGTATTGATCCGTGCATTTGCTATTATTCTTTCTTGACATTCACAAATGGGTACCAAATACATGTCCATAGTATTTTTATCAGTGTAAAAAGAAGAAAAATTATAAGCATCCAAAGTTCTGCACCAATTCATAAAGAAAGAGACAGCCTTGCCCTGTCACTCTTACTTTCTTAGTCTGCAGGTCTTCACCTTTTGATATACTCTAAAAATCATTTAACAGTTAAAAGAATGTCATGAAAAGTGGAGAATTAAACAAAAAAGAAAGAGAGAAACATCTGAATGAACTTGATCATTCAGATCTGTTACATGAAGCTAAGAAAAGAAGAAAAAAGCCTTCCTCTTTCCAATTAGTTTTTAACCTTCCCAGCACTAAACATTTTGTTTTTAAAAACCTTACCTGATGCATGGAGACTCAATAATAAAAATTTATTTTCTTAAAACAACCTCTTCCCAAAGGCATAATTCTATTCATCAGTCAACCTCCTATCTTGAAGTCCCCAACACCGTGATCCTGCTCCTAGATCTTCACCGGTACAAAACAAATAATTAAATGGATCTCTATTAGAAGCTAAAGAGTAAGTATGCTGGAGCTTCATTTCGGAAGGTGGATTATCAATAAATGGAATCATGCAAAAGATAAAAAGATGACCCATTTTCCACTTCATTTCTGCAAAATCTCCTGGTTCATTTCTCACATATATCTAAGGAACTCCCTGAATGAATTGGAGGATAATTGCTGTATGTTCTTTCTCATAAATGACAGAAATACATATAGGGAAGATAAGCAATTGTTCTGCTATTCAATCCCTTGATTATTGCCTAGAAAGAAGTAAATAAGATCCCATGAAAATAGGGACCAGAAATGGAAAAGATAAAACGATATTTTAGGAAATAAACTATTGAGCAAATAAGGAAACAAATAAAGTAATAAAATTGAAAATATTCTTCCAACACTAATGCATTGTCCCTATCATTTATCCAACATACATGAAAGCTAAATTGAATCACCACATTTAGCTAAGTGCAGCTCGTCATGTCCTATTTATGTATTATTAACCATACAAATGACATGAAATCCGGCTCAAGCATTTAGTACTTTAACAGTAACAGTCTAACAAAATAAATTCGGAACATGTTTTGTTATGCAGTGAGGGTAAATGTAAGGTAAGTAACAGTCTAACAAAATAAATTCGGAACATGTTTTGTTATGCAGTGAGGGTAAATGTAAGGTAACCTATCCTGACATCTTGGAGATTCATTGGCCCCATAGATTAACAAATCACCAATTAGGGTAAAGTTTGCTTTCAAGATATAGTATCATTTCATCAACCCTGATGGCTGGAATACCATTCAACTAAAGATTTTGCAGTACCTGATGCCCTCTTTTGTAAGTTTTCCTTGCATAGAAGCAATAAGAAGCAATGTCTTCATTGTATCCACCATCTAAGAAACTTTGTAATTGCGGATTCAGAGTAGCTTCGTTGCTTTCATTTTCAAAAGAAGTATCTCTGACAGAATGGTCATAGAGGGCAGTCTCTAAGTTTTCGGAGTCATTGAACTCCTCCCCAGGAGCAGCATAATTAAACAAGTCCCCAACAGGGCATAAACACCCAGCTTCATCCCATGGTATGTGCAAGGTACGTGATGAAATCTAAAAGTGCAAACTCAAACGTTCAATAACCTAATCAAACATAACATAAAAAAGAACCATACAACTGTCAAATATGCCACTGATTATATTGTTATCGCGTCTTATGTATTGAGTTGAATCAAAATTACTCGTAATAGGAAAAGACATATGCTCATATATTAAAAAAGAAAAGAAAAAAGGAGAGAAGTCTGACAGTTGAAGATGCCCATAGCCAGGCCTTAAAAGTGAGAAGTTGAGGCTTAAGATGAAGCCTTTGCATTAAGGACTTAGCTTCAACCCACTCCATTTTAGCCTTAGATACCGCCTTTTCAGCAGCCCAGATAGCATCATCCACCTACAAAAGGTAGTAAGTAACTTTATCTCATGTTAAGTACAAATAAACCCCAAAAGAAAGAAAATAAAAGAGGAAAAAGAAACAGAACTTGAAGAGCTTGGATATGGAAGGAAGTGAAAGTAGAGAGCAAGAGATAAGTGCGTGGCAAATGAAGCAAATAAGGGAACCAGCGCGAAGAATTCCCTTTGCCCACTTCGTACAACAAGCAAACAGTCAATATCTGCCATTGCAAATAACAGTTTTAGTTTAACTGAAGATGAGAAAGAATTAAAGGAAGGGAACGGTAGAATTTCACCTGGGTAGAGGATAGTAGTGAAGGGCGGGTGTGGATAGAGGAAGACAGTGTTTGATCTTGTTGGAGTAAAATGGGTATTGTGATCAAAGCTGATTTTGATACTCTTAGTATCAATTCTCCTTTCCTAAGTTGACGAACAGCACCCAGACCTCTCCTGATCAAACCCCAAACATATTCAATTCAATTATAGACAAATAATAAAACACAACGATAGAGCCACTCACCCACCAGCATCAGGAAAGTAAGAAACAGAAAGTGAATGGCCCAAACAAGTATTGTTTGAGTTGGGAGAATCAGAAACTCCAAGTTTTGCTGCCCACTCCAACAAGTCCTTCAGCTTTTCCTCTTCGTCTCCTTCTGCTTCTCGCCGCTGTTCCATCACAATTTTCTCCGACGCCCAATTTCAATTCAGAAACGACTCATTCTTCATTAGCGATCCGTTTCATGGAAAGAAAGAATAACTTTAGATAATCGAGACAGTATTTCGTTACCTTTCCCATTAAGATATGGCTAAATTGCATAAACAACATATCAGAAAACTTCAATCTTGTACTTTCTAATCAAGAATGAAATAAACACTTGTTTAGTCACATTGATTTTCCCACGCCCATTAAGTCACTATAACTTATCTAACCTAGAATGTTCATGTTAAGCGACCATTTCACTACAATAGCGTAAGCTGTTGTATAAAGTCAACTTAATTGGTTTTATATATTCACTAACACATTCTCTCAAGTGAAAACCCACTAATACACCTCCTCGAGTGAAAGCCCTTTGAGCTTAAAACTTGCACAGGTTCACTCTACCTTGTGCTGAATAATAGGTGAGTGGTAGGATTTGAACTCATGACCACTTGGTCACAAAGGCTCTGATATCATGTTAAGCGACCATTTCACCACAATAGCTTAAGCTGTTGTGTAAAGCCAACTTAATTGATTTTATATATTCACTAACACATCCCCTCAAGTGAAAGCCCACTAACAATTCCAAAGTGATTCATAATTGTTGTACATGTTCTAATAGTGCAATTCCCTCCATTGATGAGTACACACCTTATTACTTAACATCTAGTATGGAAATAATTCTCATTTTGCAGCTCCATCAACCTCCTCCATTAGAACACTCAATACTTTTCTTACCGCTGGTATTTCTCCCTTTACTAGATACTCAATTCTACTATCATCACTAGCGTTATCAAGTGGCATCTTATTATCATCAAAACCACTAATTGTTTCTACCACACCATGATCTCTCAATACTATAACTCTTTTATTATGATAATATAAGGCTATATGTTATGTTCCTAAATATGAAGCATTTAGCATGATGATTTTTGGCATGTTAAAAATCAAATTTGCATTTGCCTTTATTGAGAATGGCACCTTATTAAGCTTGATAGGTTCAACTTTTGCCATGGGCCTAAGCCCAATTTCGAATGCAACAAGTGAGGAACCATTGAGGAAGAGCACCAGGCCACGTGTCGCAAACCGATTACTGGAGCCTTACATTACTTATTAAATATATAGCTGAAATATTGTAATAGGGATTTTTATCGTGAATTTGGTGTTTTCTCTTCTCCGTGGATTTGTCTCTTCTATAGGCAAATATTTATGGGATTTCTTAATCGAAGCCTTACATTGGTGCTTTCATTTTCGATCTCACTTCCGCTGGGTGCTTTGGGGTGTTCTTATGGCTGAAGGTACTCAATTTTGTGAGTTATCTAATCAAATTAGAACGTTACATGAAGCTTTTGCATCCAAATCCTTACAAGATGATAATAGAATGGTTGTACTTGAGGGTGAGCAAAATAATCTATCACACTAAATTGAAACTCTCAAATCAAAGGTGGAAAGCGAATTGGGTGCGGTAATGTCAGCGATACAAGAGTTGTCAAATGCTACCAGTTCGACTCTGGTAGCTGTTGCTGCCGTTGTTCCAGGCCCATCCTCTTCGTCTGGTGGTTTGTTTCATCAACCGAGCTCCTTCTAGGTTCGTAACATTAAGCTGGATTTCCCTCAATTTAATGGTTCGGATCCGCGACATTGGGTGTTTAAGGCTAAGCAATTTTTTGAGTATTACAATGTGGCCGATGATACTCGTTTGTTGATAGCTTCAGTCCATATGGAGGGTGATGTAATCCCTTGGTTCCAAATGCTGAAAAAGAACAATCAACTCATGTCGTGGAAACAATTTACGCAAGCTTTGGAAATAGAAATTGGCCCATCTCAGTTTGAGTGTTAGGCTACTTTGTTTAAATTACAACATATTGAGTCAGTTGCCGATTATTATATGCAATTTATAGCTCTGGCTAACCGTGTGGATGGGGTCTCCTCTAAAGCCCTTTTAGACTATTTTGTGAGCGGTTTGATAAAGGATATTCGACGGGAGGTAATTGCTCAAAACCCTCCATCTATTTCTAATGCAGTTGCTCTAACTAAACTGTATGAAGAAAAGTATTGCAAGTCTAACGTAAGTAAGGGCAGATCTGTTTCTCCCACAACTAACATATTCAAACCTGCACTACCTAATCCTTCCACTACTTTCAGACCTAAATTGCCACCTCTGCTACCTACACTACAAATCAAACCAACCACGAATCCACACTTACAACCTAAACCACCATATATACGAAGACTATCTCCTACGAAACAAGAACTAAAATGAGCCAAGGGTTTATGCTATACCTGCGATGAGAAGTTCACTCCTACTCATAAGTGTCCCAATAAACATGTTTTCCTACTGCTGGCTAATGAAATTGACGAGTATGTGACACCAGAGCTAGAGCCAGATTCAAGTGTGGTTGATCAGTAGGAATTACACCTTTCTTTCCAAGCGATGCAAGGTTGTAATGGTCCCTGCACAATCAGATTCAAAGCTTCAGTTCAGGGTGTTGCGGTCCAAGTATTTTTGGATGGTGGTAGTTCAGATAACTTTATACAACCTAAGCTTGCAAAATTTTTGAAATTACTTGTTATACAGTCACCTCAATTCAAAGTGCGATAGGGAAATGGTTCCTTTTTTCATGCAAAAGGCAGAGTGGAGAAATTGCTCATAGTGATTGAAGGACATTTAATTCACCTGGATGTGTTTTTACTGCCAGTTTGTGCGGCTGATATTGTGTTGGGTGCTTCATGGCTGGCAACTCTGGGTCTCCATATGGCAGATTATAACACATCTACACTACAAATTTACCATAATAATGAATTGGTTACTTTGAAAGAATTTAAAATACGACGGTGGACCTTATAGAGTTTAATTAGTTGCTTAAATGTGCGCATACTAGTTCCTTAACAGAGTTATATACCTTGCATTGTGTCGATCATTCAGTGAAAAACGTCATTGACGACGCGGTTGTTTCTGTTTTCCTTAAAGAGGTTCAACAGCTTTTGTGCCATTATGCAGGCATATTTAAGGAGCCTTATAGGTTACCACCACTTCGTCGTCATGCTCATTCCATTGACCTACAACCACACACAAGTCCACCTAAGGTTAGACCCTACCGTTATCCTCATCTACATAAAGTTGTTATTGAACAAATGTTTTCGAAAATGCTGAAAGAAGGCCTTATCCGACCTAGCACTGATCCTTTCTTTGCCCTTATACTTCTTGTGAAAAAGACGGATGGCTCATGGCTTTTATGTAATGATTATAGACTCTTAAATGCAATTACTATCAAGAACTCTTTTCCTATTCCAACGGTGGATGAATTACTAAATGAATTCTGGAGCACATCTTATTTTTTTAAGTTGGATCTTCGTTTGGGGTATCACCAAATCAGAATTAAAGAGGCAGATATCTACAAAATTGCTTTTCGGACTCATCAAGATCATTATAAATGGCTCGTAATGCCATTTGGGCTCTCTAACGCCCCAGCAACGTTTCAAGCTCTTATGAATGAGATATTCTAACCATATTTATGAAGGTTTATACTAGTTTTTTTTTACGACATTCTGATCTACAGTAAAACATGGCTAGATCATCTTGAACATTTACGTTTAGTGCTACAGATTTTGACAGACAATCAATCATATGTTAAATGAGAGAAATGTGGCTTTACAACACAGAAAGTAGATTACCTGGGTCACATGGTTTCCTGTGATGGTGTTTCCATGAACCCGACAAAAGTGCAAGCTATTGTAGCATGGCCTCCGCCCACGTTCGTGCGCCAATAATGCGAATTTTTGGGTTTTGCAGGCTATTATTGCAGGTTTAGCAAGGGTTTTGAGTCGCAGCTCCACTTTCAGCTTTACTGCAAAAAGATGCGTTTAAGTGGAGTGAGGAGGAAAACTCAGTTTTTCATAAAATTAAAAACACCATTACAAATGCTTTGGTGTTGACCTTAATTGACTTTTCAGAGCCTTTTACACTGGAAACAGATGCATCGAATGTGGTCATTAGTGTTGTGCTAAGCCAACAAAAGCATCCCATCGCTTTCTTCTCCAAGAAGTTATGTCCACGGATGCAATCTCAGTCTACATATGTCTGTGAGCTATATGCCATTACAAAGGCAGTGTCCAAGTTTCACCACTATTTGTTGGGACACAAGTTCGTAATAAAAACGGATAAACGAAGCTTGAAAGAATTAACCCAACAACATTCAAACGCTAGAACAACAGAGATGGTTACCTAAGTTATTAGGGTATGATTTTACCATCAAGTATAACCCCAGAAAGGAAAACCTCGCCACTGATGGGTTATCGCGTTCCTTTTTCTTGGTTGTGTCGAAACCACAACCATTCTTTTTGGTAAAGTTAAGGGCGGCTCAACAAATAGATAAGGAGATTGCTTTTGTATTACAAAATTCTTCTTCAGCTACAAAACAAACACCATTTTACAAGATCAGAAATGGTTTGTTATTCTATAAAGACCGTATTGTGGTTCCAAAAGGAGATTCAATTGTAAAGGTACTACCTGAGTTTCATTGCTCACCGTTAGGGGGGTCATGTTGGGGTGAAGTGGACCATAGCTCACATTACTGCTCAATTTTATTAGCCTTCTTTGTGTTTGGACGTTCAGCTATTTATTGTGGAATGTCATACGTGTCAACGCGCCAAAACGGCTACAACTCCAGTTCCTAGTTTGTTACAACTGCTACCCATTCTGCGGCAAATTTGGGAGGACATTTCTATGAACTTCATAGCTGGCCTGCCCAAATCCAATGGTTATTCGATTATTATTGTAATGGTTAATAGACTCTTAAATTATGCTCATTTTGGAGCTCTCAAAGCAAATTTTTCAAGCTCCACAGTAGCCAAATATTTCACAAACAATATAATTAAATTACATGGGCTGCCTAAGTCTATGGTGATGGACAGGGATAAGGTATTTACTAGCAACTTTTGACGTCAGCTATTTAAGTAGGGGTCTACGTTGGCCATGTCTATTGCTTATCACCCTCAATCGGATGGGAAAACAGAGGTAGTTAATAAATATGTGGAGATGTACCTACGTTGTTTTGTTTCCAATACATAAAAGAATTGGGTGAGACTGTTACCTTAGGCGGAGTATTGGTACAACACGTTATGGCATTCCAGCGCCGTATTCACTCCATTTAAGCTTTTGTATGGTAGGGATCCTCCCACACTGTGCCGATATGTCCCCAACAGCAGCGACCCATCGGATTTTTGTGAATTATTGCTCAAACACGACCTGTTATTGCAACAATTAAAATCAAATTTAGTTCGTGCTCAGGACAAGATGAAAAATCAGGTAGATAAGGGGAGAACTGACTGTGAATTTAGCTTGGGAGACTTGGTATAGGTTAACTTGTAGCCTTATCGACAACATTCTGTAGAGCTACGATGAAACTACAAGTTGAGTATGAGATATTTTGGCCCTTTTCCAGTAATAGATCGAGTGGGTAGGGTTGCTTACCGTCTTTTGCTTCCAGCTATTGCGAAAATCCACCCTACTTTCCATGTATCACAACTGAAGTTATGCCAAGGCAATTATGTGTCTTAAGCTTTGCCTCCTTCATTGTTTGTTGACATACTTGAAGACGTCGATGAAGAGACATCCGAGGTAGCAGAGGTTTCCCAGGAATTGGATATTGAAGGTGAGGAGTTGGTGAACCTAGATCTATTGGAGTCTCGTAGGGGCGGCATGGCTAGGGATTTATCTGCGCCTGTTCCTTTGGCTTTGGAAGACACACCACCGACTCAAACTAGTTCAACTGAGATTAGTTTCCCAAGTAAAGTGGAATTGGGTAGGATTTGGTGCAGCAAGACTTAAGTGAGGATAGTGGGATAAACGTTTCAGGAGATGCTACATCAGCTAAGAACAACTTGAGCCTTGTGGACAAGGCTTTTAATGGTGGGGGACTTGTCATGGGCCCAAGCCCAGTTTTGCATGCAACGAGTGAGGAACCATTAAGGAAGAGCACTAGGCCACGTATCGCAAACCCATTGCTGGAGCCTTACATGACTTATTAAATATATAGTTGGAATATTGTAATAGGGATTTTTATCATGAATTTAGCACTTTCCTCTTCTCCGTGGATTTGTCTCTTCTATAGGCAAATACTTCTGGGATTTCTTAATGTTGATTCCGTTTCCGGAATCCAACTCCTCAGAAAAACATAAAACCTATACTTTTCATTTTCTTGCATTGATACTATAAATGTTGGGACCCGATCTCGAAACCGGACCCCAACTGGATAAGAACGGAAAACAAAAACGAAAACAAAGTGGCGAAACGAATCAAACAGATTTCAAAACAAACGCGTGCGGTCGAACGGAAAAACTAAACTCGAAAGTAGGCCAAAACAAATGCGAAACATAAATCGGAATCAAAAAGCTTGCGGAAGCGGAAGGAATCATCAAGCGAAAAACAATAACAGATCCGACTCAAATCCGAAGTGGAAACATAAGGCGAAAGAATCGAATTCAAATCGAATTGAAACAAATTTCGACATCCGAAAGCTTATATTTTGAAACAAATTAGCGTTGGAAACCTTAAGACTATCGGTCTAAACTAATCCAAAACCATGTACTTTTTTTTTCATTCTTTAATCATGCAAAAGCAATTTCCCCTTTTGAATTCATCAATTCCACTTTCCTCAATCCATTTGATCTATCATATCTCATATCTCATCATTTAAGAACAAGTCTTATTTCTCTTTCGCCATAAAAATTCCACACATGTCTAAATACCATCAATTCATACACAAAAAGCACTTCAAATATTCAGCTCAACCATCACA
>JANZLX010000007.1:11099256-11116514 GCA_025531955.1 Erythroxylum orinocense | reverse complement strand
AAATGTACAAAAATTGCCAAATCACATTTAATACATTCCAAATAAATCCATAATTTTCATTTATAAACCAATTTACCTGGAAAATGTCATGAATGCATGTACAATTATTGTATGTATCCAAAATGCTTATGCACAAATAATCAAATATTCAAATATGCAAAGTGTAAAATGTACTGAATTTTCTTAATATCCTAACCCCTAATATGGGGCGTTACAATATAAATAATCATCTTATTGAAAATTGGGGACTTTAATAATTTATCTATTATTTCGTAAATTTATTGATTTAGTTAAGTTATTGCATGACTATAACTTCATAATTAAAGTAAACCTTATGGATTAATTGGTTTTTCTTATCCAAGCTATTATTCAATTTGAACATTCTCTCAAATATATATATATAATTGTCATTAAATTTGCGAACTCCGATAAAGTTAATGTTTGTTTGATTCAAGTGGTTGTTGTCTAATAATTTCAACTTTCAATCTTATCTTATTAGGTATAAATTTAGTAGAGTTCGGTTTTTTCATTTAATGACTTTTAAAATTTAGTAAAAATTTTAATTATTATTAAAATTTAGGGAATTTTTAAATAAAATTTAGGGAATCTTTTACTCTTTAGGTTCATAGGTTAAGTGAATGCGTTAAAAGCAGTAGAACAAAGGCCTCAATATGTTAGGGGAAGTCATACGATTCTTGATGGATATAAACTAAAGGTGATTCCTTTGTTGGTTCACTTTCACAACAAATCGTTGGAGTACTAGAACATGTTAGGCTAGAGTTACATGGCCACCTTACAGGGAAAAACCCATTTCCTAACTAATCCTTCTAGAAAGGAACTAACCGATGAAGTACTTCAAAATGAAGAGGCTCTTAATCCACCTTCAAACATGGTCTTAAGCTTGGATGCTTGTTAGGCCTTTAATAATAGCAACCTATAGGAACAATAAGGCTTGAATATTAAATCTAAATTATATAAAACAAGATAAATTTCTAACTAATCTTATAAGACACCCTAGAAATGATGAAATTGAATTCTTGGGAACATAAAATGAAAATAGAGATAATGGCTTGATGGAAATGAAGACTACACCCATTGAAATTCAAATGGAAATTAATGCATCTAATTTAAACAAATCCATCATTAAAGTTAGGGAGGTTAGCTAGGAAAGCTAAAACTAAAGTTAAGACAGCTAGGAACCCCTCTAACACTTCTAAATGATAATTTTAGCTTGAAATGTTAGGGTTTAAATAACCCCAATAAGAAGAATGTTCTTTTTGATTACTTGTATATAATAAAGCCTATCATTATAGGCTTTTGGAGAGAAAACTGAAGATGAGTGTAAGAGGCTTTAGTTTTTCCATAACATATGTTCACTGATCACCAACTATAGAGCCAATCATAATAAAAGGATGGTAATAGCATATGATCCAGAGTTGATTGAAATCACTAATTCAATCATTAATGATTAAGTAATTCATCTTTTTAATAAACTTATGCAAGGAAAAAGGAAGTTCTACATTAGTTTATCATTTTAAAAGGCCACTTTATGGAGGAACCTAGAATAAATGAGCTCAGTTATAAATTTCCCCTAGATACTACCTTAGGATTTTAACTGCACCCTCTTGGAAGCTAAAACACAAGGAAGCCTAGGATCAAATGGTCCATGTAATGATTTCAAAGTTTTGTCTGAATGGCATTAGAGTGATGAATCTTATATACAATGGGAATCCAATCAATTGGAATAATAAGTAGTAGGGATCATGGTTTTTAAGAAGGAAACTTGTGATTTTGATTATTAAATCTCATATTTAGAAAGATGTTACAAGTTAAGGAAAATAAAGCAAAACGTGGTCTTTTATGTATGTTTGATATACTCATTACTTTGGTCTTTTGTGTATTATCTTTCAACCTAGATATGCTACACCTTCACAATATTGTCCCCAATAGGTTTTCTTGGATGAATGCCCCTTATGTAAGATTTGTGATAAACTTCACAATCGACTTCAATTTTGTAGCGATTATCTTAAAAATTACTGTATATACTGTGTGCAATAGGAAATAAGGAGAATACTTAGTCAGAAACAATTTTGAATCCTTTAAAGATAGACAAGATAGAAAAACTAAATGCGAAATATGACCTAGAACATGGGCATGTCAAAGCCTATAATCCACTTTGTAGAAAATCAATCTTATGCATAGTTTGTGACACGAACATATTCGCAATAAAAAAAAGCCTTTTTAAAGAGATGTATAAACCATAAAAGGACAAGTAAAGTGAAGTTTAGCTTCGCTTCCTTTCATATTATAATTAGGGTTAGAGATGTTTAAGGAGAAAGAGCCCTAGAGTACACATCTTATAGTAATTTTCAATAGGATTAGAGATTATAATCATTCTAAGAAAGCATATCAATTCAGAAGATAGAGATCATCATCATGGGATACCTTTGAAATGTGGTTTTCTATCTTTTATTTATTTTTATTATTCCAAGGATGATTTTTGTTTGAGTTTTCTTTATATCTAGATTATAATTAATCATATTTTATCTTGTTATAGATTGTTTTTTGTTTTTTAATTAAGATTTCTATATCTGAGATATATATATAAGTCGCTCTTGATGATATTTAAATATGAGTGAAAACTTAGACCTAAGCTTAAATTACATAAACATTTTCGAAAGGACCTATGTTTAGATTAACTTAGGCAACTATATGTTGGGTTAAATAAGATGCTAGATATATAGTTATATGATGATTCTAGTATTAAGGTGGCATTTTATAAGGATTTATAGAACTTAGTATATTCTTAGAAGAGTTTTTTATATATATGAGGATAGTATGTAATGCCACTACGTATGAAACAATTATATCATCTTTTCAACTTATGTTTGCTAACATATTCTGTTAGGTGGCACTTTTGTATAATCATTATCCCTATTCCTTCACCATACACATCCACTTATAAGATATTTATTCACTTTGTTGTTCATATATACCTCTTAAACCATATGTTTGCAATGAATTAGCTGGTTGATGGAATTGTTATGAATATGTTAAGCATCATATGTTGTGTTATGCTTCAATTTCTCACTTTGACTTCACTATTTACTTTCACCATTTTGAATTTGTCTCTTTCTTTTCATGGGGTTGGTCATTTCGGTTTGGCATAATGACATTTGATGAGGCAACTAAGAGGTTTCACCATGCGGGATGTTTTGTTAATGTGGCTAATAATGTTAGATATAAGGGTGGTTTTGTGGATGAAATTCAATTTAATCGTAACTTACTCGGCTACTCTGAACCAGTTGATGTATGTAAGAGAAATGGATATAACAATGTGAAAAGGATATTTTATCTTATTCTTGGTTTTAAACTGTGTAATGGTTTGAGGGTTGTACAAGACGATGATAATGTGTTAGATATGGTTAGTCAGATGATGGGTACAAGTGGTATTGATATTTATATTGAACATGGTGTAAATATCCCTGTTGAAATGATTGAGGATGAATGTAATGAGCTTAATCAGGATAATGTAGTTGAAGATAGTGGTGACGATGTTAATAATGTAGGGTTTGGAGGTAATATAGGTAATTTAGATGATCTCTCAAATGTGGAGGATGAAGATGATGCAGATATGGAGAATGAAGATGATACAAATATGGAGGATGAAGATGATGAAGAGGATTTAGAGCAAGGAGATGAAGATAATGGTCCGGATGATGGTGATGGAGATTGTGGACGACATGAAGATGATGCCGGTAATGCAGGTGATGAAAATGAGGTAGTTTTGTCTAAATATTATGACAGTGATGAATGTGGAGAACTTGTTAATGATATAGATGATATGGTAGATGATGCTACTAGGAGGAAAAGAAAATACCCTATTTATGATGAAAATGCAGCTAAGCCTTACATTGAATTAAGGATAATTTTCTTAATCATTTTCAATTTAAACGTGCAGTTAGTTTGTTGTCTATAAAAACAGAGAGGGCTACCAAGTTTATCAAAAATAAGCCTAATTTTGTCCAGGGTAAATGTAGAATAGAGAACTACCATTGGTATATATATGGAGCATTTGATAGGAAACTGTAGTTATTTCAAGTTAGGAAATTCAGGGACACTCGTAACTATAATAAGGTGGAATCCTAGGATGAACACCAACATCTTATTTAACTTGTTGAAGGATAAGCTTCAAAGGGCACCATTTTTTAAGAATGTTGATATCAAATTTTATATTAAGGATTGTTTTGGTGTTGAAGTGTCCATGAGTATGGTGGGAAGAGTAAGAAAAAAATAATAGACAGTGTTGTGATCAACATTGAAGAGGAGTTTAGGAAGCTTTAGTCTTATACTGAAGTGATTAGGCAGACCAACCCAAGAAGCACTGTTACATTGACAATGTCTCGGCCAATTCCAACATCTCCACCTATATTTAAAAGAATGTACATATGTTTAGAAGCTATTAAAAATGGGGCATGGGTGTAGGCATTATCTTGGCCTAGATGGATGTTGGCTCAAAACCATATCTAAGGGTTAACTTCTATATGATGTGGGAAGAAGTGGAAACAATCAAATGTTTCCTCTTGCTTGGGCTTTGGTTAAAGCTCAGTCGACTGTCACCTATAAGTGGTTCATTGAAAGGTTTCAGGAAGATTTACCTCACTTGAGCTCTAGAATTAATTGGACTATAATGACTGATCAACAAATGGTAAAAGTTTCACATCAATCTTGTTTTTACTTTTATTTTTATACTATTTATGTGCATACTGTAATTATTATGAAATATGTAGATTTGTGTCCAGATGCCTATTAAAATGGTTATGTTTTTCCTTACAAGGACTTGGTAGAGCCGTTGTATATTTGTTTCCAGATGTTGAATATAGGTTTTGTGCTAGACATATTTATGTGAATTGGCATGGAAGAGGGGATAAAAGGGAAGAGATGAAGGATCACTTTTGGAAAATTGCAAAATCCTTCACAGTAAGGGAATTTCAAAAAAGATTTGGATAACCTAAGAGCCAAGAAGGAAAGGGCAGCGAAAGATATTGAGAGTTATGCACCAATTTAGCAATGGTGCAATGCTTTCCAGAGAGCAGATTATATGATTGAGTTAGTTGACAATAACTTATGTAAAGCATTCAATAAGATTCTAGTTGATGCAAGGAAATTTTCAGTTTTAGGGTTGTTTGAGCACATTAGAAGAGAAATGATGAAAAGAATTATGAGAAAAAGAAAAGAGGTTGCCATGTGGAAAGGAAATTTATAGTCAAGAATATGGGAAACTATTGATAAGAGTGTCATGATTGCCCAACATTGTTTAGTACATCATAATGGAGGAGGGTATGAGATTGATCATGGTGAGAACAGATATATGGTGAGGCTTCAGGACAAAATATGCTCTTGTAGGAGATATACCCTCTCTGACATTCCTTGTGCACATTCAATATGTGCTATCAAAGGCAAGAGGGTTAATATTGAAGAGTACACTTGAAGTTGGTTATGGAACAGTGAATATATAAAAGCATACGGGAAGGCTATTCAACTAATGCCTAGTATGAAGGACTGGCCCATTAGTAATGAAGTAACTATTAGGCCACTAAAATTTAAACAAGGGCTTGGTAAGCTCAAAATCGCTAAAAAAGGGCATTGTACATGTCTAGCAGGGGCGTGATCATGACAAGCAACCACTGTTAGACAGAAGGACACAACAAAAGGGGTTGTCCTTGGAAGGGTAGAGAAGTAATTTATAAGCTATTTTTTCTTTTATGTGGTACAGCTAAGATTGTTTTCCATAGTAGTAGAAATATGATAGGTTTTTTTGTTCCATTTTTACTATTATCAATAGTAAGTTCCAATGCAGTTTCAAAATCCTCACCCAAACTAGTCATCTCATTTCCATATGCAGCAAAACATAACCAACTCATAGTCAACCCCAGAAAACATATCCTCAATTCAAACCAACAATGACCCAGTAAATGCCTCTACATCTTCTTCTATTAATGTAGAAAGGGGAATGAAAGGTAAAAGAAGAGCAAATGCCTCTACTTTTGCTACTAGGTTTGTATTTGTTGGTGTCATAACTGCTTCATTTATTACCAACACCTGAAGTACTGCTCATGTATGTGGAAGTGCAAATGCAACAATCTCAGTTGTTCTCCAACACCTGGAGGTGCTTCAAAAACGACAAATATTTGTACATCTTCAAAGGCCACCACCAAAAAACCCACCTGAGGGAGAAGACAGACTGGTTATGGTGTTGCAGATGATGGAAGTAGAATGAGGATGTTTGGTGTTAGTAGATGTAGCCCAATTTCTCAAGTTAAAATTTTAGGAAAAAGGCTATCACATACTCTGTTAGACCCTGTTTTCGAAGCATAACATCGGAGTCGTGAAAAATGAGTCTCTGATACCACAACATGTGTTGGGCCCCATTTCCAGACTGTTCTTATAATGAAATAGTATTATGTGCTGAACATACATCCAGAAATTGAAACTCTTAGAGACTTAATTAGAACTCTATTTCTTCAGAAAAATTTCAGCCCTATATCTCTAGTTTATTTTGAAACAAGAATCATATCATTTTGAGCTCTCTATATCACGATATCATCAAAATATTGAAGTATGTTCAAAAACATATCCAATTCATACTCTTCCAACCAATACCCTAAATTTGATTCAATCAATCTTTTTCAAATCAATAGTAAAAGTTATAAATTTTTATGTAAAGATGTATAAATGTGTTAAGAATCCATTGGTTCAAAAATCAGGTCATTTGGAGGTCGGATGACAAAGTTATGGCCAAAAGAGTCAAATATGTTCAAAGTTGGAAAATCTTTCGAGTGCGATTGTGAGGAACGAAGGTGCGGTTGCAAGGATGAAAGTGCGATCGCAAGGAATAAAGGTGCGATCGCGACCAAATCTGTCTCACGTAAACCTCCCATGTAGCATCACTACTTAAAATGGTCATATCTCCCCACTCCGATGTCCAAAAATTTCATACTATATATTGTTGGAAAGCTAGAAAGATAAACTACAACTTTATAAAGACAACTTTGTCTAATTCAGCCTGGATTAGTGCAGATTTTTCCCAGAAGTCAAAACACAAAATTTACACCTATGAAAAAATTGAAAATGCAATGTACAAAATGGGAAGATCATGAGCAAATGACATATATTTCATTAACCTTAAAAGATAAGAGTTTTACAAAGCTTTAATGGCAAATACATAATACACTCAAACTAGGAAAACTTGAAATGCAGCTAAAGCCTTGTGTTTACAAAAATCTAGCTGAAATACAAAAATATGCCTAATCAGAGTGATGCCTTGACCCTCTTTCACTCAATCTCTTGCTCTTCTCCTGAAGATGGAACAGAAAGGGAAAGGGTGAGTTTGAAGCTCGTAGGTAACAGTTTTATAATCAGTAATAAGCAAAAACCATTGTAAAACTCACATTGAATCATGAAACATATATTTCCCAATTCTCAATTTGTCAATCAATTTATAAGCCATATGAATCATGCATTCAACATACTTGTCAACATATTTAAGCACATCAAGATAGTTTGGGAAGTCCATAAACAGAACGAACTAACACATTCCCATATAATGGTCCTATGTAGTTTTGAACAGAACGAACTAACACAATCCCACATAGTAGCTTTGTGTAGTCATAAACATAGTGGAGTCCATAAAGGAGCTTCATGTCACTAGTGGGCAAGCGGGAGAAGCCTTTAGTTGAAATGCACTTGACATACAAAATGGACCAAACCAAACCCACATAGCATGCATTTCATAACTTGTAAACATGTTTTCCCAAAATGGCACTTTTCCGAAACTTGATTTCACAAACTTGGTATCCTTTCAAAATCATTTTCATTTTTTCATTTCATAAATCAATAACACAATTCATATACAAAACATGTAGCACATTCTCAAAGCATTCAAAAAGCAATAAATGCACATTGAAAAAGTAGTTGAAATCATTTATTTCCATTTTTGAAAGAGACATTAATACCTTATTACTTAATTATAAAAATGTAGCTCACCTTGAATTTCCTTGCTTATTACTTGCTCAAATGTGCCTATCCTCTTACTTCTTGTATCTTTCTTGATTCCCTTTTCATAGGCAAAATCCCAAATTCAATAGGGTTACAAAATTGAAAACCGACAAAGTACATTCACTAAAATTGTTTCTAGAAAACTTAAACTCATGCATTTCCTAAGCTTCATGAACCAAAATCATTCCAAAAATCTAAAAGATTAAGACCGACCTTACCTTGAATCTTCACCAAATGAAGAGATTATTGACTCAAATAGAAGCTCTTATCTTCCTCTACTTTTTTCCCTTCTTGAACAACCTCAAAATCTCTCTAAAAAACTTAGAAAAGATGAAACCTAGCTCAAAACTTCATTCTTTTCTATACTTCATCGAAACCTCTCTTTTTCTCTTCTTATTTTTCTGTTTTCTCTTCTTCCTTCTTATTACTCACGTTTTTCCCTTCTTAAAATGCAAGACCACATTTTCCCTCTTCTTAAAATGAATGAGAAAAGCCGACCTTGTCCTTCCTTTAATGCCTTATGGTTTTTAAACTTAAGTGAACTACCAAAAATACCCTTTATGCATTCTTACCACTTTTAATTCAACTAACTCATGAAATAAATTCTACTAACATAAACATAAAAAAATTAACTCCAAAAAATTCACCTATCTAAGCCTCATAATCATTTAAAACATGCTTAACTAAAGAGAAAAATTTCGGGGCCAATATATACCCCATTCATCAACTAGTTTGCATACTTCCATCCAATTAACTTCGGCTTCGGGACCTCCCCATAAAAAATCTCCCTATCATCCATTCTAAGGTTTTAGTTAAGTATTTGGAGAGAAATTGTGACATGCAACTCCTATAACTGAAAAGTTACATTTAATGACTAAAAATTTGTTTCAATCTAGTGCAATAATTCGATCATATAACATTATTTTTAGTTATATGATGCAAATTTCAATCACTTGTAACTTTCCAATCATTAAATGCAACCTTTTAATCATCAGATTTTACCTCATACCCTGTCGTAAATTGTAGTTTGATGCAATTTTTCTTTCTATGTAATGTAATTTTTTAAAGTCTTTATTTACGATGTTGTAGTTATAAGAATCATCTCCACATATTTCAAATGAAGTTCAATCATTTTATAAACTTACTAATATATTATGAAAAGAAAAGATAATCCTAACCCATATTAAATTGGCTCTGAACATTTTTGATAATTAAGTTATAGTTACCACCGTTAAAACATGATTCTTTTAATTGCAAACCCAAACATAATAGATGCTTTATTTGATATTGTAATTACTTGATCCACCATTTAATCATAGAAATAGTTAATAACTAATTCATCTAAGGTTCATCTTTATCATTTGATAGTCAACAGCAAAAGCACATAATTTATACATACGATAAAGTTCTATTTTTACAAGGGGGTAAGGCCCTGAGGCTCCTTAGCACTTTATCTAGCATTACTAGTTCAAATCACGCAGAAAAAACAAACAAAGAAGCTTAAACAACCTTATTCTCAACGGGGACAATTAGCTACACAACTTATTCCTCACCTAAGTAGAAAATGGTGGGCTTTTTTGGTTCTGTAATCTCTACAGTTCCTTCCAACATCTTAGCCACTTTCCCCATTGACGGCCTCATGTCTGGCCTGTCCTGAAGGCACCACATTGCCGTCTTTACCATCCTATCCACCATTTCAAAATGTACCCTACTGTCGTAGCAATGCTTAATTTGACGGTCCAATATGTCCTCTACCTTAGTTTCCTTGAACACCTTCTCAAAAACCCACCTTGGGAAGTACCAGTCTTCACTCTCCATCATCGAACCTTGCATTTCGAAGTTCCTAGACCCAGTGACAATCTCTAGCAAAACCATACCATAACTATACACATCAGCCTTTGGGGTTATCGGGTCACTCTTGATCCATTCCGGTGCCATGTATCCACGAGTCCCTCTGATCCTAGACATGCTCACCACATCTTCCTTTTTCCTCAACTTGGCCAAACCAAAATCAGAGATCTTTGGACAGAAATCATCACCCAATAGTATGTTTTCAGGCTTGATGTCACAATGTAACACCCACTCCAGACACTCCTCGTGCAAGTAGGCTATGGCTCTTGCAACACCAAGTGCGATACGATACCGGATACCCCACTCAAGAAGGGGTTTTGGGCCATCAATAGCTGCAGGACCCATATCCTGTTGAGCACCTAACGGTTCAATCCTACCAGCAGGGAATAGGTACTTGTCAAGCGAGCCATTAGGCACGTACTCATAGACGAGAATTCTTTGCCCCTTTTCAGCACAAAATCCCCATAACCTCACCAAGTTGAGATGATGCATTCTAGCAATGATTGTAACCTCTGCCCAGAACTCTGCATCCCCTCCAGTTACATGTTTCAAGCACTTGACTGCCACAATTCTCTTATCGGGAAGCTCTCCTTTATAAACATCACCAAATCCACCTTTCCCGATAGCACTGGAGAAATCTTTCGTTGCTGCTTTCAGCTCCGTATATGTGAACCTTTTAGGCCCCCCAGCTGGCAATAATTCGAGGCCTAGAGTCTGAGCCATGTCTCTGTACTTGATGTACTTCTTCAGGAATGTCCAGAAGAAAAATACCCCCGACATCAGCTCTGCAGCAAATAGAGTACATATTATGGCGATGTTTCTAGCTGTGGTGTTGGTTTCCGCAGGTGGCAAAGGAAGACTTATTCTGACGGGACATGTCGTGTTCATCAAACTGGTCATGCCATTGAAATTCGATTCATCTGTTTCAGAGTCATCCAATTTCAAGAACATGGCTCTCTCAGATCCTGGAGACCAGTACCCATATAGTAGTCTCTCAAGCTGAAGCACGCAGAAACCTTGGCCATCATACTTGAACATGAATCCTAGACAATTTGATTTATTTAAACATCTTGCTTCGCATGACGAGTAATTGCTGACTTTCAGGTCGCTCTGATCTAACCCACCAGTAAAATTTACATAATCAAGCCGGAGAAATTTGGTTTTGTTGGTAAGATTTTTCCTTCTGAAACATGCAGTTGGATCAGTCGCATTTTTTATAAACCCGGGAGGACACACACAGGTAGGATCTGTTAAACCATCGGTCACGCAGATAGCATTTGGTCCACATAATCCATGAACTTTGCATATTTCCTGAAGAGCTTGCCAAGTAACAAGCCAAGAACCACTTTTCGGGTCAATGCTGTAAAGTCTTAGATTACCATCGTCGTCAAGAGTCAACCTTCGCAATCTGGGATCTCCATAATCAGCAGAAATAATCGAAATTCCATTCAATTGAGCCACACTACCATTGCTAGTAAGCTTTATAAAACTATTACTGGAGCTCCAATAGATATCGTTGTCGTAAGACAAGGATGAATTGGAGAATGTGAACTTACCATTCCTTGAACGAAGATCAAATTCAGTTATTAGCTGATTAGGCAAGAACGTATCTGTTGGAAATTGGAAACTGTTCCAGCTGCCAAAAACAAGATTCCCGTCTTCTCGTAACAAGAGCCGATTGGAGCTTGAATTCCCTGTAGCATTACCACGCCACAAGTTTGCCGTAGAAGAGCCATCATCGACTAGACGGAGATTACTACTGTTGGTGATGATCAGAGAGGCATCGGAGCTGAGCAAAGAAGCAGTAGACCACACGATGGTCTTCACTGTTAAATTGTTGTACCAAACAGAGAAGTTGAAGCGGTTTTTTGAGCCGGGCAGAGACAGAAATCCGGCTGCGAAGGTCGAGTTAGGCGAAAGAAGGAATTTTTTATCTAATGGACGCCATGGCTTGTCCGAAGAGGAAAAAGAAGTGAAATTCTGCTGTTGGGATGATGATGGGCATAGGCTGCAGAGGAGGAGGACAGAGAAGAGAAAGAACGTGGACATAGTTTCTGATAACCTTGGACCTTGGTGAAATGGGAACTGGACTTTTAGATATGTGAATGTGGTAAAATAACTACAGCGTTTTGGACATGGCGTTGACCGATGACTTGTTGACCGATGACTTTAGAGTCCGCTGTTACCTTCACTTATTTAAGTTTTCATTGGTGAGTCGGCTATCACGTTCACTTATTTAAGTTTTCATTGGTCCTACTTTCACATCATGGAAGAGAGGCAATAAAAATCTCATGCTATAATGACTTCTCAGTACGGAACACGATATCTAAGTATGTCAAAAGAGCCCGTACGATCCAAAGTTAACAAGTTAAGCCGAGTTAATAGGGTCTTGGGTTGGGCCTCAAGCCCCATTTTCTCAGCTCGAGGTTTCATTGGTTAAGGTAAAAAGATATTATTTTGTCAATTTTTTAAAATAATAATTTAAAAAATATTATTTTGCCAATTTTTTAAAAATAATAATTTCTGATCGGGCCTAGAATCTGAGGCTCAATCAGGCCTCAGCTTAGTCAGAGCCCAACCTAGTTTAAGTCTGCTCCACTGCCATCCCTAGAGATGTCATGAAAATCTAATATTTTCAAAATCGAATAAAAAGTTTAAAGTCTAAAAGATTCAATTTTTATTAAATTATCATAAAATTGGTTAAAATTTTAATAAAATTTAAAAATAACTAAAAAAAATCATTAGACATCAAATTTTAAATTTTAATAAAAATGTTAAATAAAAATTATTTTGTTTATTTTAGTTTATAAAAACTTATTAATTTATTGACTAATTAATTAATATATTGACCAAAATTTAAAAATAAAAATTATTAAACTAAAATGAAACAAAAAGTAAAAAGTTGAATCCAAAAATTAGAAGATGTTTTTAAATATTGAAAAAAACTACCATTTAATCCGATTACTTCAAGAAATACAGAAAGTTACTCTTAATCCCAACCAGAGAATTGATACAAAGCACTGGATTTAGTAATTACGAGATTTTATTTATTTAACTAACCATTTAAGTGGACATAATAAGGTAGCTAAATGCTTTTCTATTTTATAAATAATTCCTAAATTTTTATTTGGTATAGTCCTTTTAATAATTTTTAAGAAAATTATCTTTTTACGAGAAATATTTTTATTTTTTAATCAATTTTCAAGAAAAATGTAATTGGAACTTTTCTTGATACATCAGTAACAAAATATATTCATGAAAAAGGAATAGATATCAAAAGAATCTTTGCATTAATAGCTAAATGAGATGCTATGTACTTAAGTTTACAATTTCTATGAACTTTAAACTAATGACAAGTAGACTCACCAAATGTCTACTGAAAGGCTTAACCAATTTTTTTGTTATCTTATACCTACTCAGTTTCAGGGTAACAAGAACAAGTTCCCGTCTACTCCTAACCAGTGCAATCATTAAAACAAACAACACGCTATTGAGGAAGTTTTGCAGAATGATAAAAAGGAAGGGAAGGTTAAGGCAAGGGTCAAGTGGAAAGAAGCAAACCTAAGAACCATGGTGGATTAGGTTTTTGATTTCATATTATTAAAAAAAAATGACAATGCTTATAAGAAGGTTATGGAGATTGATCAAGAATGAAGATTCAATATGGGTGAAATGGGTTAGACATCACTAAATACTATAAAGTAGCTTGTGGAACATCAAAGTTCCTGTCGGATCTTCTAACACTCTTAAGGAAAATCATGGAGATCAAAGATATTGTAACATCTCGTTACCTATATTAAGGCTAGAATTGTGAATTATGAGAAATTGTTGAGAAAGTAGGAAAAGCATATCTTGCTTAAGCTAAATATGACATGCACACTTTTGCACATTAATATGATTGTACATGCATTCATAATATTTTTTTGGTATAATTAAGTTATTAACGCGATTAAAATGTGATTCGGTAATTTTGGTATATTTCGAGTATTTTGAAAATTTGAAGTATTTTTAAAATAAGCAAAATGTTGACATTGGACCAATTATGACTTGTGGCAGCTTATAGATGTGACAAATGGCTCGCATGCATAATGACATGTGGCAGTCTTATTCGGGAGACATGTGTATTTCATGCAAAGAATATACGTAACTAAGTGTTTAGTAAAAAAAGGCTACTGAACATCGGTTGTTCTTCACTGGACTACCGAAAACACCAAGTTGTATCTATTAAGAAATTGGCATTTGAATCTTACATCAAAGTAAGAATTTCATTTCTTATAGAGTGTTTATTCTGTTTATCCTTGGTTTTCTTCATCCACTAAAAACTTCATTACTAGAATGTGAACTGAATCAAATAAGTGATTTTGATGGTGTTTTAATGGTATTTTCATAATGCATGAATTAGACTGAAATACCTGTGATAATTGGAGTAAAATGAAAATGATGCAAAAGTTTATGAGAATGGATAAATATGGATACTCTGTTTTGTTTTGGAGAAATACTTATATGTTGGATTCACTATTGATATGCGTGAATCTGTGGAGTGTTATAGTGATGGATTTAAGTGAGTCTAATGAAATTAAATGAAGAGTTAGTACGGTTGTGGTATAGGGTTAATAAATTGCTAAGTTGTTGATGAAATGAAAGTGTGGAAAAAATGCATTAGATGAAAGTAGAAAGAGAAACAAAATGCAGTAGAGAGAGAAAGTATATGTAAAGTTTAGAATTTGTGATTTTTGAAGTGTAAACTTGAATCTGAATTGTTTAGAGATTGTATTTGGAGTTAGAATTGTGGAATAGATGAATTAGGATTGAGTTATTTTGGAACAATAAGGAAAATGAAAGGAGAAGAAAAAAAGGAATTCGGTGGAGAAGAAGAGAGAAAATCACGATCGTGCTTTTGCACGACGGTGATATCTCTAAAATAGCAAAGTCGCTATCGTGCTTTTTCACGACGGCGACTTCGCAGGATCGATGAAAATCGTGATCATGCATTCAATTAATTTCTCTGAAGATATTATTTCTGAACATCCTTCAAACTTTTTATTATAACTTCTTCATCCGATATCCAAATGACTTGGTTCTTGAACAATAGCTTCATAAGACATTGATCTACATCTCCACCAAAAATCATAGCTTTCTGAAATGGATTGGTTGATGAATTTAAGATGGAAATGTGACTGTGCTGAAGTATGACAACTGGAATGATTTTTACTGAACATACTTTGGTAATTGGACTATATCTTGATTTGTGGACCCCAAAATGAGGTGATTATTAATTATAATTAAACTAGAGACATAAGGATACAAATTTTTTGAAGAGATTAAATTCTAATTCTGGCTTTAAGAATTTCATAATCTGATTAGAAGTTGAGATAAGAATTTTGTTGAAGCTTAAGAACAGTCTAAAATATTTTTGAGTATAACTTGCAGTATACTAAACCAAATTGGATGAACTTGGTATCAGTGGAAACCTAAGACAAAGAGGGAAAACTTTCTAGAAGGAAGTTTTACCTAATTTCATCATGTATCCTATCATAATGATTATGCAAAGTTGATCGGAAAGCATGTTGTTTGGAAAATATGAAGTGGTCAATTAGGTTATGATATTGATTTCACATTGTTTATTTTGGTCCAAATTATAAGTACAAATGATATTAATGAGGGTTTTGATATCTGATCGATTTGATGATGAGAATCACAATAAGATACCCAGAATTGTCATTAAACATGCATTGTGCATATTTTATATAAGTACATGTGCATAAAGGAATACTTATACATTTGTGCAAAAATGTGATATATGTAAATGTGTTTTGTATGATCTAGAGGAGTATTGGACACCAGTCAGACATTGTTGTACCATCCAGGCAATACCATATTGGAGCGTACTGTGAGTCAACCTAGATGATTTTCCTAAGAATGATTGAATTTATTTAAACTTCCAATTATTATCTATTTGAGATTGTTTCTGAATTTCTAGACTTAAAGTTCGAGGAATTTAATATTCGGGAATGTATTGGAAGTGCTCTGATTGCTTTGAAATTCTGAATATTATGTGAATTGTCAACGAAAGTTGAATGCCGGACTTAGATCCGAAGACTATAAGATTCTGATTGTGTATCATGCTATGTGAATTGTCAAAGAAAATTGAATGCCGGACTTAGGTCTAAAGACTATGAGATTCTGATTGTGTATCATGCTATGTGAATTCTCAATGAAAGTTGAATGCCAGATTTAGGCCCGATGAGTATAAGATTTTGACTGTGCAACATATATGACTTATGCATGACATATTTTGAATTTGATGCATTTCATAAAATGCATGCTCAGATAAAGGCATTGTGACCGGAGTAGCCAGTATAAAAGCGCTTGCACGTAGAGCTTTACTCCGTGATTTTTAATTTTGCACGTAGAGCTATGACTCGTGATTATGTTCTTACTGAGCCCAATGGGCTAGTATCTGTATACGTATGTGATAGGCACTCTATTACAACAATGATAACGAATCTAGAGTCTCATATGCATCTGTATTTGTATATATTTGTTCTGATTCGCAATGATTACATGATATGCCATGATAATGTGATTATTTGGAATATACATGTTCTGAATGAATATTTGTGAAATATGTGATTTGTGTATATGGTCTGGGTGAAATCATCAATGATGGTTCGCTCATTGAGTTCACAAAACTCATAAAAAAATTGCAACGTGGCTTTTCAAGTTCAGAGGAGTTATCCAATTAGACCAATTAGAGTTCAACCATTGCAAATGAGCATAAGTTAGGGGTCGAGATCAGTTTACACCTGTATATGTCTTCAGTGATTTTGTTTTTGAATTATGTTTCGCAAGAATTGTACAAAGTGTATGTGAATAATTTGGTTATGAAATGACTTTATGATTTCGAGTATTTTGTATCTGAAATAGGCCCAAGTGATTGTTAAATACTAATGTTTGTAATAATTTGTAACTTGTAAATGGAAATGTTTTTCAATAAAGTGGGCCCGATTTGATTAGTGATTTCCGCATATATGTACATTGTTTTAAGGAAACAAAATTTTTGTAATGAATTTTGATTGAATGTCTATTCTAGCATGCCACCCTTATAGGATACGTACTCGGATATCACCGAACGTGTCTTGCAAGTGTGGGGTGCTACATTTTAGTATCAGAGCCCAGATTTAGTATCTTACATGGGCATACGTATGTCTCAAGTTACATATATTTCAGTCATGTCATAGCAAGTAGTAGCAACTGATCCCTAGTTTGAGTCGCATATATATGAGTCATATACATGAGCATTTGTTAAGTGTTTGAATTGATGGAAGTAATGGGAAGAATGATGATCT